>PNEQ01003046.1:26678-67917 GCA_003012365.1 Medauroidea extradentata | reverse complement strand
TTGGGCAATTGTTCGTGAACAACATATACATATTCCTAGCATTTTATAATTTTATCACATTTTGACTTTGTCACTTTTGGCAGTAAAACGACGATATATCATCTCACTAATCTCAGGTTTGGGGCACCAAATACGTTTCCGCGAAACCTTTACCCTCTGAAATTTTGTAATGTCAATAAAGTTAAAGTGAATATTTTGAAAATATATAATTGAGGGCACCGTCAAAAAATGGTTGTGCACAGGGTAAACAGATGTTTCTCATTCGATTAACCTCTTACCTTAGGTGTTTGTAATTACCCCAGAACGTCAAATTGGCAGGGTTATAAATAAGGCCCAGGCGACGTCACTGTTAGTGGCAGGGACAAACTTAAGACTGCTTTTCGCGTGGACAGTTATAGCTACTTATCCTGCTGCAGAATTAGTTTAACTAGCAGCTTGGACATTCTAACACTTGATGACTGCAGTACCAATCTTGTGTACAAAGAGGTTTTTAAATTAAAGTAAATATTATCAGTTACGAATAATACTCGCGAGCAAAGCCGCGGGGGACTGCTAGTGTATATATATATATATATATATATATATATATATATATATATATATATATATATAATGTTCCTAAACAACACCGAACTGAACAACACTGACTAACTCCGGCGGGTGATTCCTTATGAAAATAAAAAGCAGAAATTGTACTTTGTATTTTTCGCCTACACTTAATATAAAAGGAGTAATGAGTCTCTGAATATCAAAATTTACAATCGTATTTATTCAAAATATCGGAAACTAAATTACATAAAAAGCAATACTGTCAGCGTTGTTTAATGCTATTGGGACATTTAAGCCAACTGCAAATACAGCTAGATACCTACCACCCTTAAACATTTAAGGGATGGCTACCCTATAATTGCATACAACTATTTTTCCGTCAGGATTTTCAAACATTTCCAGATGGTTTATTGAGAAATGAGACCTGTGTAGCAAAAAAAAGGTCCCCTTGTTGCAACTGTCTCCCGTTATTATTTTTAATAAGTGATGTACTGGAGCCATTGTGTTTTATCCCTTGTCGATCGCAGTGAGATGAAATCCACTTTAAAAGAAAGGATAATTACTTAAATCTAACTTATTTATTTAGAGAACTTAAATGTACTCTCAAAATATTTATGAACCAAACGTTGACTTATTTATAAAACTTTTCAGTCTGTACAATTTTCGTAACGAATAACCAAATGTAGAAGAATCATTACAGAGGCTTAAAAATTTAAGATAGTAACATTCTTGTACAATCCATTTTAAAACATTGGCGTATATCAATGTATACGTTGAGTTATTGTTTGTCGGAATTGAAGCTATTGTTTCGTATAAAAACTTACTTGTTAAAAAATAATTCACTTTATGCCCGATCTTTTCGACTATATATTTCTGCGCTTTCCTACATAATCCATGATAAAAATTATCTTACGATATTTTCCTACGCATTTAATCTCAGCCGGACTCTTAATTCTTCAATATCAATATTAAAAATGTCTTTAAAATACGGAAAATTAATTTGTATGTCTGCAAATATATATTCCCTTATTTTCAGGTGACTAAATATTTCCAGTCCACAATATTGTCTGACAACCCCTTCAAAATAAATTCAGTTTAGTAGCTTAGCATGTGGTATTTGAGAAGATTAATAGCCTAGGTCTTCATTGATTTTCTGGCTTAGATATTAAGAAAGACATTCGCCATAGATATGTGCTGAAATTATTGCGAAAACAAGGAACTTCATGTTTTTTAATTACCCAGCACCAAATAAACACTCGTAAAGTATTCAACTATATAATTTCTTATCAATTATATTTTGGCTGAATAAAAAATATATATGTGTCACGATGTGTTTTGCGCTTAGTCGTATATTTCAGTTACTTTGTTCACGCATCATAAATAGTAAAAAAGAAGTAAGTTAAATATGGAAAGCAATGTGTAAATTTTGTCTGTTTGAGACATTAAAAATGAAACGACACCAATTAATTACGTGTCATCAGTAAATTAATTTTGATACATTTTTTTCCGTAATTTTACCGTAAGTTGGTGTTTATAAATTTATCCTACTTAAAATGTTAGTTTTCAGTCGTTTAGTTAAGAAATACCAACTATTAAATTTTATTCTTGATCCACTTCGTTAAACACATAACTGGTGTAATATATTTATACACAAAACGACTACCAAAGTTTCTACTTTGAGTGAGAAAAAGTTACACTGTAGGGAAACAGTAACACGGTTAACGGTATTTCGCAATGTAGTAAACCACATATGATTATTGATTAGATGTACTAGAATAATCACGTAATATAACTATATAACTCAGTTGTCTATTTAGTCTTCCATTACCTTTACTTGGGAAAAATATGCCAAAGATCATGAATTTGTTAAATTTTCACACGACCATATATTTTTCAGCTCATTGTGCCGTTCTACAACTGCGCCAAGTACACCACCTTGTCTACCTACCTGAAGCAGTCTAGCGAGTACCAGTGTATTGTGAACGAGACATCCAAGGTGTTGGCTGAGGTTGCAGCGTTTGCCGGGACTACTACATCAGCCGCCGCTGGATTGTACGATACCCTGTTCATCGAGGTAACACTTATCTGGAGGAACATTTTCTGCACCTTATTTCTTAACTGTACGGAGAACTTCGTTTTCCATGCTAACAAAATAAATGTAAATTTGCAATTCCTCTGTAGGCCTTGGCATTAGTATTACTTCCATTTTGTTAGTTACCCATTTATAGAGAATCTGTGATAACTGAATTTACTTTACATCACCGCAAAGAATTATTATTTAATGCTTTTAAATGGCAATATGGGCATTTCACTAAAATTCCATGTTTAACTACAATTTGTCGATAGTTAATCTAGTTCTGACTTACAGCCAACCAATTGAAAAATTAATTCAGTCACACATTTATATTTGTCACGTTAATTTCCATCGATACTTCAAAACAATAGTATGTTATATTTCACAGGAGTTGTACAACTTAACTTTACCTGATTGGGTAAAGCCATACTATCCAAATCCTTTGAAGAATATTGAACTGGTCGAAGGATTCATAGAGGCTGCTGGGACTACAGAACTTCAAAGACTTTCTGCAGGTAACACATATTAGTATACGTATTCATCAAGACAGTTCGAAAACTGCTGAACTACTGAACTACCAGTTTAGTCATATTGCTATGTATAAATTTTCAATATATTATTTGGAAGAGTAGCTGACTGCGGTGCAGTCAGTAGACCACAGAGAATGTTATCTAAACACACATTTTTCTCTGCATCGTCTTGCAAAATTTTCAAGCGCATTCATACAAGATGTTTTAATGCATTGCATCGTGTTGTCATACGCGTTTTTTTTTAGCAACAGCAGAAAGTATACCGTGTCCTTACACCTTGAAAAATATATACATCTTATCACACTACGGTGCAAAATTACGATACGCGTAAATGAAAGTTCCTAATATTGCAAAAAAAAAAAATAGTTTTTAGTAACAGAAAACAACATTGAATGATTTCACACGTTTCTTGGCATGGTACATCTTTATTATATATATATATATATATATTATAAATACACCACCTTTTCGGGACTTGCACGATGCATAAATGAATAAAAAAATCTTTTGGCGTTTATGTGTAGCGTAGAAATTAAATATAAGTGGCCTTTAATAAAACACTCTCTTTATACATGTTTACAATTACGGGGTTTCCAAAATTATGCGGGTCCGTTCCATTAGAAAAAATACTTAGAATAAATTAGTTAAGACGTTCCAAAAAGAAAGGGTAAACACTGTCAGTGTTAAATATGTTTTAATTTCAGTTTCTTCTTTACAGGAGGCCCAATACGTTAATGAATCAGATACAGCACGATTCTCTATGGAAATCACGAGTTCAAGACTCAGCTCATAATTTTTTTAAGAGTGCTATATTACGTGAATTTCCCTTTTGTTTACGAGAGTATTACTTAAGGTTGTTCAAGTGGGGAAAAAACGTAATTTTATATTTGTATGAAATAGTGTTAATTTTGTACACATTACTTGAGAGTACACATACTTCTAACTGAAAAAAATTAGCTCATCTAGTTTTCCCGTAATGGCACTTCAAAGTCAAAATTTGCATATTTTTACTTCATACAAAACTTGAAAACCCGTTAACATAATGAAATGGAAAAAATCACATCAAAACTACGTGTTACTGTCTATGGCTTGTTGCATATAAAACCCGTTACAAAAATGTTTATGTCAAATAAAAAATTTCAAAAATTTTAAATTTTTTTGTACTTTTAGAAATTTATTTTAAACACAAAAATATTTTATAATTGGTTTGTATATGCTTCAAGCCGTAGACGGTGACGTGTAGTTTTGATGAGAATTTTTCCATTTCATTATATTTACTGGTTTTCAAGTTTTGTATGAAGTAAAAATATGCAAATTTTGACTTTCGAGTGACATTACGGGAAAACTGGCTGAGCTAATTTTTTTTCGTTAGAGGTAAATGTACTCTTAAGTAATGTCTACAAAACTAACACTATTTCATACAAGTATAAAATTATGAATTTTTCCCCACTTGAACGCCCTTAATATGTCGTGGATTGTTCACTTACTTTACTGAAAATATTTAAGTGACTTCTACTTTCATTTAAAACTCATTTGCGTCCATCTCTACATATATAACGGTTTACTGATTGACCGACTGAATGACAAATCAATCCACAGACCAAACCACTGGACATAGAGACGTGTAGGCTTCTCTCAAAGCGTAAGCAAGCATAGAGAAGGATTTTTTTCCTTCGAAACTTGACCTCTAATGGGGTAGAACCCGACGGGCTTTAGCCATGACATTATTACAAATGCATACTAAGATAATTAAATATTTTTCAGAATTCGACACTTACGGTTGAGAAGACGTGAAATTGTTTTTCGATTAATCCTCAATTTCTAATAAATCGTTAGAGACAAATGTTTGAATTTCGCTTCAGAATTATTTCTACCCAAATGTCCGTAAAGAAATTGAAATATTTTTCGAAATTCAACACGTAAGGGGTGAAAATAATAAAAACTAATATTTATTAATTGTTTTATAGTTCAAGGTCAACGGGCTGGTATCTTAATTTTCACTTGTATTCTTAGACAACTGTCTAGCATGTGATTTCAATACTTTTTCTTAAAATCCGATTCATTTGGAGTGAAAAGACGTGACCTGTGATTGCGATAAATCTTAAGCGTTTGTTTACTAGTCAAAATTGCTAGATGCTATTTCCTTCAGAATAATGCTTATGTAAATACCTAAAACCTATCAAGTTACCAGAATTATTTCCGAATCCGATACTAAATTAGTAAAAAAGGGATGACATGTGTTTTTTGCTTAAGAACGGCGCTTACTTAATTAGATGACAAATAAATTCATAATTTTTGAAATTCGATACCTAAGAGTGAAGAAAGTATGAAGAGCAAACATTTTGAACCCAACTGGCTGTCGTCGTTTTACTTCAAGGGAAACCCGTCAAAATTCTCAAATACGATTCAATGGTTTTCCGAGATTTTACTTCTAAGGAGATGAAAATACTTGGAATGAGTATTAGATGAAACTTCGATATCTGTCAAACTCATTTAGACAAAATAATGATTACATAATTATCCGTAAAGAAATTTTAGGATTTTCCGAAATTTGATTATTCAGGACTGTGAAAGTATGATGAACTGGGACTTTAAGCGAACATTGGCCTTGCTTTGACTCAACAGGTTATCGTCATGACTGACACTTCATTTGGGCGGTGTAAAAACATACAAAATGTGTTGTCAATATGTTTTTAAATTCGACCCCCAAAGAGGAATGAAGGAGTTATAATATTCGTTTTCGATTAGCCCATGATATTGACCAGATCTGTTTAAATATCTGAGTGTTTGCTTCAGAATGATTCTTATGTAGATATATTAATAGGTTCGTTGTGTTTTATAGTAACTAAAATAAATAAAAGTTAAGTTTTCTTCGTGGTATTTTAAGTCGTTCATTGTAGACGATCTGAAAAACAACTATGATAAATAATTAGTACACGAGATATATTTAAAGCAGTATTTATCAATTCCATCGATATGTAATTTCGTACAATCTGTTCAGTCATGAGTTTGAATATATGCTCTGTTTTTAATTTATAGAATACTGCTGACATAACCCGGTATGCTACAAGCATTTAAACGGGGCGAAATTGCGTATAAATCGCTAGTTACTTATTGATGAATAGTTATCATTAGCTTTAAAGTACACGAATATGATACAACCACACGTTCTTTAGAGAATGTAATAAAAAATCCATCAACAAACTGAAATAACGCAAAAAACTTATGTAACTGTAGTTCGACTACATAGATATTTGGGGGATTTTTCTACAGGACCTCTACTGAAGCAGATCATCGAAAATATGCAGGGAAAAGTGAGTGGCACACTGAGTCCTGACCGCAAACTATATATTTATTCAGCCCACGACAACAACCTGGTCAACTTACTTCAGGCACTGAAAGTATTCAATGGACTCTTAGTTCCATACGCCTCAGCTATCCTCATAGAGCTCAGGGAGAAGTCTGGCAGCCCTTATGTTACGGTGAGAAACAGCACTAATAAAGTGTGTTGTAGTATGTCTATAAACACAACAGGACATTAATGAATTCATGTTTTTCCTGGCAGGTGTCGTACAAGAACAGCACCGAGACGGAGCCGTACCTGCTGCAGATTCCTGACTGCGAGGCCTTATGTCCTCTGGATAAGTTCATAGAGCTGACCAAGGAGGTTGTACCAGTTAACGAGTCTAACGAATGTGCAGAAGAAGTAGAGGAAGGAAAGGATTACGAGTTCCAAGTCCCTGCAACAGGTGAGAACATTACCGCTATCTCATATTTGACACTAACTGGGCAATGGTAGAGAGAAAACGTTTGAAATGCCTGCTGATTTTCTTGTAGTGTTTTATTGTTTAGCTACTCATTTAACTTTTCTCCTGAGATAGGGGTTAATGCATCAATTAACTGTAAAAGTAATATTATTGAAGGTGTGGTATTATTTCCATACTTCTGCATCAAACTTAATCGAATTTTGTAATAAGTGAACTGATGAGTTTTATGCATGAGGTAACAGGACTATAACAATATAATTAATTTTAACTAATGACTGAATTTTATATTATTTTGTACGATTCATGTACTTTTATTAATTTCATTCCTACTTTTGTTGAGGTCTATTGTAATTTTGAGAGTGTCGAAATAAGAGATTTTAATAATATCATGATTGTATTTTTCACATTGTTTCATATTTGACGATGTCTATTGTAACTATTGTGTCATTTAATGAGCAATAAATTACCAATTGACGAAAATGCCGTTATGCAAGAAAACCCTTTTATGGTTTGTTACTCGTACACCTTCAAACTTCACGCAAGATATAAAATTTTCAAAATGATTCTTCTGACGTAGATATCTTTTACGCCTTACATGAAACACCCAAAATGTTACTGCACGACGTGTACAACATAAAATGTACTTGCATTGTTGCAGCTATTCTTCCCGAGTGGCAACACTGCTTCCAGAAGCCGATGGTTCACGTGAATGGACTGGCACATCTCGTGTTTTCTTTCCGAAAACTACTTGATCTCCTACTTCAGCAGTAACTGATTGTTTGTCCGGGTGAGGAATGCGCGAAATTCTGCAGCATTTGTGACATGAAATAAATGAAATAATAAGAAATATTTTGTGATCATGATTTATGATTATGCACCCTATCCTTTCCTGAGTATGTATTTGTAAATCGAGGCAGAAAGAAAAGTTAAAACACTATTAAAAGAGAGCTGTTAAGGCGAAAGAAACTGCATGCGTGTCAGTAGAAAATATTGTAAGAATTGAAACGTAAAGGTGTAAAGGATCTGACACACGCAATTGAGGCTCCGTAGTTCTTTAACATAACACACATTGGTAGTCAAAACCAGATTTACTGCATTTAAGGCACTTGACCAATGAAGTTAATAAAATAAAGTTGCTAAATAATATATTTTTATTTGAACCACGGTATGCACTAAATAACAATGTGCCAGCATGATGCAATTGAGAAAATGTAGGTTCAATTTTAAACTGGAGCATTCAAATCCAGTTGCATGTAAGCTACGGCAGTCTTACAGAACAATAATTTCATAGATGCATATATAAGTAACTAATGTAGGTAAGTTTTAAATGCATTTCTTTGCTACTAATTTCACAATAATATAAAATGGTGCTTGGTTACTTTATGCACAACGTGGTTAATTTATTCTGTTTTTAATGATGTCAAGTATTTGAAAATTTCAATATGGTACAGTTGAGCGACTTCGACACATTACGAACAAACACAGTAATTTCGTCCAATTAATCAAAATTATAGGGCATTGAGTTTCTCAAGAAATGATCAGATATTAATACAGTAATTTAAAGAATTTTTAACTAAAATTTTACCATACCAAACAAATGCCAGGATGAGGGCAGTGTAAGGCCATATAGCAGACAAGTTATTTATGATAAATGTTCTAGTGACGCAAATTAAAGAATGCGGCAACTTTTAGGGTTGCGTTGGGTGTACTTTTTGTATTTTGAAATCAATAAATACGGCAGGTTATTAAAAATTATGAGGGAGTAAAATATATAAATTATCAAACATTGTTGTGGTATTTGAGGGAATCTCGAGAAATTTCGAGCAAAGTTTTGGTGTGTTTTCAGATGATATTTAGTCACGATGTCATGTGGGATCAAAGGTCAATGAATCAGAAGTACAGAATAGTTAACGTGAAACATGACTGACATAATGTGATTAACTTCACCCAATGAACACGTGTGATTGGGCGGAGAATTGTGGACATTTCAAATAATTTACTGAAAACATTATTCCTGACGAATACAGTAACATTTCTGGGGATAAATTCTTGCAGTTGATTTAAACCGAAAAGAATCCAATTAAATTTAAAGTAAACAAATTTACCAACTTCTGATATTCTGAAAATACATTTCAACAGAGTTTAATTTAGTGATTTTTTACGAACCTTCCTTAAATTACATAATAGCCTAAATCGATACATTTTTGCCACGAAAAAATTATCACAAAAACTTTTATTAAGAAAGCGTTAAGACCAGTTGTACCTGTAGTATTTTTGTACAAAAAAGAAAAATAGCTATTGAAAATAGCAGAAAATAAAGTATCTTGTTCTCTACCGTAAAATATGCAGGGTGTCCTGGGCAGTATTCTGGGAGGAGATATTATTGGTCATTGTGATCAAAAGAATTTATTAACATGGGGTCAATATGGGACGGTTATCGAGATAGTCCCATTTGAATGAAAATATTTGTAAGCTGTAAAATGCTGTTATTGTTTTATTTGAAGATATGTTTCTCGTTTAAGTTACACAGAAATCGTAATACATAATGAATAACCCACTAATTATTTGTTCCATAGCTGTAATAACAAGATTACAATACACAACAATGTCATTTTGGTCCAGTGCCAATGCTTTCACAATAAGGTCTCAAATATCGTCCTCCGTTTCAAATTCTTGTGTAAACATTTTGTGTAATAGTCTCGAATAAGCTTGCAGTTATTGAGACGTAAATCTGTACAAGATATTATTTAATTTAAATCAACGGTAGGCAACGTATGTGTACACACAGAAACTTGACGATGCAAAGGATGTAAGTTACAGACGGCGCATCACTGACTCTCAGTTATAAATATTAAGATGAAGGGATGTGACTAGTAGTATTTCTACTGCCTTCCACTGTGATAAGAAAGTGAACTGGTGTCCTCTCACAGACAATCAGGCTGAATTCATTATACATTTACCTGGGCCTTTACAAGGTTTTCTAGTACTACCTGGGGCCGCGGTGGTCGAATGGTCAGACCATTCGTATCCCACTAAGGCAATCGGATTCGACTCTGGGCAAGGTCAGTCCCCGGATTTTCATATGTGGGAATCGTGACGAACGATGCAGCTGGTCGGCGGGTTTTCTCGAGGATCTCCCGTTTCCCCCGCCCCTTCATTCCGGCGCTGCTCCATACTCACCTCATGCCACCCTTCACCATCGCTAAAAACCTCGATGTAGAGCGCTGACCAAAATCTCTCTCTCTCACTCACTAAGTACTACTTGATAATCACGGATATAAAGGATGTTTATATGTCAAAAGCCACTTTTAAGTTGATAACACACGAGAACAAAAACATTAGTAGGAAAGCTATCAAAAGAAACGACAATTAAATTTGTATGCTTGGCACGCGTTAAAATGGAGCACTTTTGTAGACTATCACTAGGGCCCGGTAGTTTTATCGAAAAGATTTTTGCCCCACTTTGTTTCAGTGTCTTACGTGTACACCCGCAGCTGAACTTCATGATAACTGGCAGAGTGATTTTGTGCAGAGTTATTATTCATTTGACTGTGCCAATCAGTACACGGATAACTGTGACACAACAGGTCTGTGATTTGTGGGTTTAACCTTTAGACGTTGTATGTTAAGGCATCCAATCACTGACCACAGAGCAAAACTGCAGGTGTGCACGAAGGCGCTGAAACAAAGTGCTGCAAAAATCTTTTCGCGAAAACTACCCGGCCCTATCACATTGAGACGATCCTGTCTCTATTTTTGAACTTTGTTACCTAACGGACACAGTTAAATTTATGTTATTTTCTTACCATAATTGAAGACAATTACTGAAACTGTTTAATTACTTGATGCTGTTTTGCACACGAAAGATTATATTTAGTCCGATCCTGAAACCATGATTAAATTGTGAAATTTGAACTCAATCGCACCTGCCAATTTAACGGAAGTTTACGAAGCCCGGCACAACCGAGACTGCTGCTTGGTATGTGTTCAACTGAATCGAGAGAAGCCAACTGTGCCCCGTTTACGTAAGTTTGCTACTGTGATGTCAGCTACTGCTTGATTAGACGTGGGCAGTCACATGATTTGGTTTAGCCGAGGACATCCTGTATTTATGTTTCTATGCGGTTGGCAAAACTGTTTATAACAGATAGCGCCACCGTAGTAAAGAGGGCGTTAACATTCCTGTATTATGGAATTCTAACTATATATAATTGGACGATTTAAACTGAGTGGGAGTAGATATTCTACAATAAATATAGGCGCCATATTGATCTGAGGACACTCGGATTCCTGGGCCATTATGTTGGATCTCGTCATAAAAGTTAAGCAGAAGTCCATTTGAAAGTTATTCTCTACATGTATGTGTACACTTGATCCGTGTAGGGTAGTGAACTTTGAATATTTTAATTATTTAAAAAATTTGTTTTTTATTTTTATAGGAAATTTTTAAAATAGCATTACGTTTATTATGCATGCATATTGGAATATTTAATACTCATTGTTTATTATATTAGGAGCACATTTAATTTGAATCTTGTTAAAAGCGTGCAATGCAATGTGTAAACAAATAATTTTTGTAGTTGTTTGCATGTGTTAGAATAGTAATTGCCTGGCAAGGGTGTTAAGGTGGTAGTCTTGTGTACTATATCCCTGAAGTAAATTTTTGTGCAATTAAGTATAATGTTAGATCAAAACTAATATTATTAACATATTTGCTACTGAATTATGTCGATTTTTGTACTTAAGAATGAGAACTAGTTAGGTGGGACTCGGCAATTTGACTCCTATACCATATTATGCGCCCGTAATGTTGTCTTTCCATCAGTTTTTTTTTTCTACCTAGGCTAACCGAATGACCTCACTATAACCCCAGATCGCAAACATTGTGGTTTTTCTTGTGGCCAGGGCAAGGGAGATGTGTACAAAACTCACCCAAAATTTCTTCGTGATGCTTAGGGCAATTCTCTGCGATATTTTTAGTGTTTTTATAGGAATGTATAGGTAATTTCAGTTGTACAATTATTGTCAGTACTTCAGGTTTTCAGATTGTTTTATGTTACTTTCACAAACATAAGCCTTAATTTTCATACAAATGTATTTTTCATTCATCGTATCATTTTTACAAAGTTTAATAAGGTATGTTTTTCAATAATTGACCTGTAACTCCAAAGAATGACTTCATGAAACTTCGGTAAGCATGAACACATTACGAACGTGTGTAGCATGGCTATATATATTTTTTCAGCATGTATGTAACTTTTGTCAAGTAAGATAGGCAGACACAGTGCATGATACCATGTGACAGAATAGTTTCCCCTCCAGTGTGTGGCACAAGGGCATAGAGTTGCGCCCGACACCACAGCGTTGCACACGTCACGTATCTGCACCGCACAGCTCTCATCTGGAGTGTAAGTGCATGATCGACGTACATGGCGACATACTTGGCTCGCTTGTCGAGCTGCCAGCCCAACCTTCACTCCAACCTTCACTCATTCACCAGGCGACCCTGCTCGGCAGCGGGAACACGTAGTGGATTTAATTTAATTTGTTCATTACAAATTATAATATCTTTCTAATAATAAAACAATGTTTAATTTCTGTAAATATTAAACAAAACTGGAAGCGTTTTATAATGCAGAAGGCATGTAGTTATACTATCTGTGGCACGCTAGTGTGAAAGGACTAACGAAGTCTCTCTATTATCTTAACCGCTAGCATGGACGAGTTGTGGAACAAATTACGAGCTGTTTATTTAAATCGTAGTAGAAATATTTATGTTGGCATTCTTCCTTACAAGAATGATACAAGACTCTTTAAAATCTGACAAAACCAAGACTTGGGACTCAAATTGAAAAAAATTATAAACAGCAAAAAATTTGACCATGAGTATGTTGGTATCTTGTAGGTCTAAGACAATGGACAATCTGTTTCAATTTGTACTTACGCTCTTACATGTTTGGAACAGATATGTGTACGTTTGTGTACGTACGTGTAGGTATGTATGTTTTGTTTAATGCTCGGTTGGACGAAAGAGAGGAGTTATTCAAGGGTTTGGACCCAAGTTTATACGTGTTTGACGATACAGTAATTATTTTTTACATAAAGGTAGCCAATATAGTAAAATCGCTGCGTAACTTTGTTGTAACCGGTTTTCACAACGTGCTGTGATTTTTATTGAAACAAAATACAGCATGATGGTGGCTAGTTAGTTAATTAATGGAATTTCATTGTAATTGACAGTTGTACCCTAAATTTGTATACAGTTTGTCTCGAAAAATTACATTACATAGTAAAACCAATTTGGAACAAAGTTACAAAACGATTTTACGATATCGGCTCCCGTCTGGGTTTTAAAAAATAATCCTCTGGGAAGCCGATAAACTAGGGTCTTTAACATAAACTGCATCACGTCGGAGAGAATGAGAAAAACCCGCTGGCAATCCCTGGGACAAATATAATTGCACTGCTTACAAAAAAGAGACCTGGTGTATTAAACGGAATTTCGCGTAGGCCTACATAGAAATGGCTACCAAAGAATATAAAAATTAATACACTTTGAAAAATGTCCCCTGTCTCGGGCAAAGTTGGACGCAGTTGATCAGAACTGAATCATTCCACAGTTTCCGGGAAATGATATATTAAGTGTACTGTATGTATACGAAACTTTTGTCAGCCAATTTTCCTTGCCAATTATTAAAATTCTATTAATTAAAATTTGCAATTTTTCCCGGATAAATGTTTTAAGATAAATTTCTACGTAGTGTTATTATCTCAAAGTTATTTCATTTGTGGGTTGGTTCTGCTTAACCCCGTCCATTTAATCTGTGGTCTCAGGGTAGAAAAGTGAAGTCGAACCACTCATAAAAAATCGCAGCAAAAAATGTCGCTCTTTGTGACTCGCTGAAACACAAAGTACTTGATAAAAATGAAACAAATTTTTATTTCAATTCTCACTAGGACGAAAAAAAAAGTGTACTACACTTACTCAATAAAAATTAAAATGCAATCACAAAACGTTACTGAAATCCAGAACAAATAAAATGTCTTACAATTGAGGAATTTTGGGAATATTAATCAACATATCCAACTCTAATTGGTCATGACATTCTCATTCATATACCTGACATAGCGGTGGGCAGTCAGATTTAGAACATTTGCCTTGCCCTATGCTGGGAAGGACCCTATACTCGGATACTAATCCTAAATCCTTTGTCCAGAACCGCCTTTAAAAGACTGCTCATAATAATTATTATTTCTCAATAGTTTATCTTAGTGTTATTTTTATCTGTGACATTACAAATAATATATACGGCCACGAAAACAAAATTCTTACAGCGTTACTATTTTCTCTTCTTAGGCTTGCACACTTGAGTATCTTAGAATATTTTTAAAAGAGATTTTTTGTGAAAAAATTATATAAATCATCGTAGTTAGTTATTGTAAAGAATTTATAATATGATAAAAATTTCACATAATATTACTACTTTAATTTGCATCGGCGCAGAGAAACACAGGTGCAGAGAAAGTGCAACAGGCTTGCACTGGCATCTCTCATCACAGTTGAAGCTGAATAGATCTCCCCCTCCCTCCCGCACACGTTTTTTTATCCGCGCGTATGCGACGAAAGAAAATGTACTGATGCCTAAGTATTGATAGGATCACATTTTTCAACCATTTTGCTTCAATCACGGGATATCTTTCGCTTCTGTGTGTATGTATTTAATTCGACTACGGCGCAACCAGATGCAAGGCAGGTGCAAATTCTGCGTTACACTCATAAGTTATATTTAATAGACGCCCTGGACTGACGAATGTTTGATAAAATAGTTCATTAAAATTGTACAAGTCCTGCAACGTTATGGTAGGTTTTAGAATAAAATACGTTAAAGGGAAAATTATTGTAATAAAAAAGTCTTTTTTATGCCTAGCACTTTGAATTAAAATTAGGGTATTTAAAATCACGCTATCGAATCAAATAAATAACTTGAAGCCTTAAATTATAATGGCAAACTTAATTTTCTAAATTATATAATTCAGTTCGTACTGTACAACTCTGAAACAAAAAAAAAAAATACGTTAAACAACTGCATGAGGTGTAGAGTATTTTTGAAACAGATAGTGTTCTTTGGAGACTTAACTAGCATTAGCTAAACACTTTGTGTACTTAGCCAGAAACTTCATTTGTAGTTATCGGTGTAAATAACGCGTTTATAACGCATTGTTACTGAGGAAACAATCTTAATTCTAAGACAATCACATGCATGTACCACGCACCACACACTAAACACGTGGTAGCAAAGAAATGTACATCTTCCCAATCTGTAGATCTGAACGCTTATCTGGGAGTGGCTTGTACGCCAAACTAGTTCCAAACAAATATTACGTTTTAGTCAAGTCTCTAACCAAGTATCTTGAAATATAGTACTATCCTACAAACAGGCAAATTGGTAACTCTCTAGAAAATGCTGCGACATGTTTCTCTTGCGCTCCTAGTAGCTTTGAGAGACAGCTGGCATTCAAAATCATATCAAGTTTTAGAATAAATATAGAAGCAGTCAATGCGGTAAGATAGTCAGAAGATGGCTCGTGATGTAGCAGTCCACCTTTTGTAGCGTCAGATCATGGCGTTGAGACCTTTATGAGGGAATGAACGTTTGTACTGATGCACTTGAAAAAATTAAAGACCTTTCAAATATGCAAATAAGCTATGTGTCTTGAGTAAGCCTGCCCAAAATTCACATTTAGGTTTTCTGTCTTACGAAGTGGCTGAAAAGTCTATGCAAAAGTTACTTATTGATTTTGTCGCACCCTTGCTTAGGTGTAAATCTGGTCGTTACGGAGGCAGTGGAGGTAGATTCCAGGAAGTCATGTCGGCGAGAGGGCGAGGTTTTGAGTCCTGGCGGGGGTTGTTTGAGCACAGCCAGGGGTACGAGACCCTCAGGAGGAGAGTCAACACTGCTGTCAGACGTGGGTACACGCACCAGAAACCAGTCAGGTGCAGATGCCCGCACCTCCGGTACTTCCACCTGCTGGCCCTTGTGTACACTCAGCTCCTGGGAGCCTGCCGCAGCCACGTGGTCCGCTATCATCCTCACTCCTTGCTTGTATTGGGGCTTTCTCGAAATATGTGTGATCACTTTCTTTGAGACAGGTTGACGCTCTCTCTACAGTAAAAAGCTCTTAATATAAACATTTTTCACAATTTCGGTGTCGTCTTCAATATTATTTAATATTAGATCTCATTTCAATTCTAGGACTTTCAGAAACATGTGTTTCAGTTTTTGTATCAGACGTATTATCTTGTCACCATATAACCTCCCCACCGTCACATGTAGAGTGATTTAACCGTAATATACATTTTGCGCCCATAGATTTTCATGCCAATGATCACACCAACTAAGGAACCTGTCTTGCCTACAAATGGCATTTAATAACGCCAGGCGTGAGTCACACAAATCTACTATATTTTCTTTAATGTTCATCTACATTCCAAACAACCCCTTGTCCAACTTGTGGCAGTTAGGTAATCTTATTCCGGAAGATGTCAAAGACATTCCTGGATTTGGGCTTCTAACCTACGTAATTTCAAGCGAGCTCATGAAAAGACTTGTCTGAAATATAATGATACAAAATAAAATCTTCTTATAAAATCCCACCCGACCAGTAGTGCAGTGTAGAAAATGATGGCCAAATTGAATTTTTGCTGGACTGGACCTTACAGTATAAGATGTTCATCTCATAGTGCACAATTATAATATATTGCGATGGAATCAACTCACTAGTGCTTATCGAGAGACTAATGTGAAAACCTTTATTTTCAGTACCGAACACAAACTACTAGCATCGATAAGAGCAACGCGAGCCACTGACTTCAGTAAGATGATCATATAGCAGAAATACCTGCAAAATTTATCAGCTTTATTTGATCTTAAAGGGGCTTTTGACGGAAAAATTTATTGGTTTTAAAATTTTTGTATTTTTGCGAGATATGGTTTATTTTGTTGGCACACATTGTAACTATTTTTACTGCAATAAGAATTTATTCAGCTTTCATGGTTTTTATAATGGAATGTAAAAGTCCGAATTGTCGTAAATGCTTTAAAGGAAAACCAAATGACTTACGGAACTTAAAACATTCAAATTGAGCAACGAAGTTGTAGGCTACAAGGTATCCTATACAAAAAAAATATATTTTCGCATTAATAAAAAAATTTATATTAAAAAATTTATTTTAGTTTCAAAATATTTGTAAATATAATTTTTTAATTTTTTTGGTATCAAAACCTTGTAGCTTACAACTTTGTCAGTCAGTGTGATTTTTTTTTTTTTTTCAGTTCGGTAAGCTCTTAAAGCATAAAACCGTTTTATGCAAATTTGGAGTGTTGACATGCCATTATAAAGTACCTATTACAGCTAAAAAAATGTCCATTACAGTAAAAAACGGTCACAATGTATATATAAAAAAATAACCCATACCTCGTACAAATATAAAAATTATTAAATCAATAAAATATTCCATCAATAGCCTCCTCAAGTTTATTTAGTATTTTCATTTGTTTGCAGTTCCTGTGCAATTTTGAAAATACGATTAAATTTTATGTACAAATTTTCTTCATGTCTTATTCATTAAGTACTTTTGTAAGACAACTTACAGTTCAATAACGTGGTTAGGTATTACAAACCATCATCTAATTATTAAGTCGAATGCACTAATCTGTTATATAGTAGCCTGCTTTAACTATATCGAGCTTATGTTTCAAAGCCTTCCAAAATATTAAAACCAGCTTTTTAGGACGCTGTATATAAAATCATATTATCCATGTACTCATTAGACTGGCATATTTTGATATTGTGATCACTAAATAAATTTTATTGACAGCCATTACGATAAAAGGTGACGACACGCTTATTACTCCTTTGAGATTATAACTGAAAGCAACAATTCTTAATTTGTGCAAAACTACTAAGCATGAAACCAAAAAAGTATATCTAAAACATATAATTGAAGTCAGCCTCGTAGAAACTGATAACGCATATGTAGTTATAACAACAATTTAATGGTCCTTACATTCCACGTAGCGTATTTCTTTACGTTTTGTGAAGCATCTACAACATTTAATATGTACTTCTCATCAATCAACTAAGTGATTTGGCGTTTTTTTTTCCACAGGGCCACTACTGAAGCCGGTAACTGAAAACATGCAGGAAAAACTGAACGGCACACTGAGCCCTGACCGCAAACTATATATTAACTCAGCGCACGACAGCAACCTAGCTGCCTTACTCCATGAGGCACTGAATGTGTTCAATGGAATACTGGTTCCATACGCCTCTGCCATCCTCATTGAGCTCGGGGAGAAACTCAACAGCCCTTATGTCACGGTGAAGAATAGTATGATTAGCGTGTACTTTATTATATTAGTATAAATTGGAGAAATGAATACGTGTGTATTATTGGCAGGTGTCGTTCAAGAACAGCACCGAGATGGAACCGTCCTACTGCAGATTCCTGGCTGCGAGGCCTTGTGTCCTCTGGATAAGTTCATAGAGCTGACCAAGGAGGTTGTACCAGATAACGAGTCTGACGAATGTGCACAAGAAGTAGAAAGAGGCAAGGATTACCAGTTCCAAGTCCCTGCAGCAGGTGAGAATATTATCTCAGACAAATTACTTCAGCGTACAGTCAGCACATTTGAAAACCTCACTACGCTTCTTCGTGTTCCGTACGTTACCCATATTATTTAACATTGGCATTTTAATTATTTTTGTTATTTATTGTTACCTACGTCTTAAGTTTGACATGGCCAAGTTAAGGGATTGGGTAGGTATTTCCAAAATTTAGTGACAAATGTTTAATTAAAACACGAACGAAAGTCGATATCGTAAAACGGCTCTGTAACTTTGTTAAAAATTGGTTTTACTACATACTGTAATTGTGTCCAGATAAAATACAGCGAGATGCCAGCTAATTAGTAAACTAACAAAATTTTCTATTTTTTAAAAAGTCAGTGAAAATCATTCTACAGTTTGTTTCGAAAAATTACATTACATAGTAAACTTTATTTATAACAAAGTGTCAGAGAGATTTTAAGATATTGTATCTCGTCTGGGTTTATGAAATCATACTGTTGAAAGCCGAGAAACTCGGGCTTAAGCCTATAAGCTTACAATTAACCATGGTTATCATACATTATAAAGATAAAAAATGGCGAACTGATAAAACTTGCTTTTACAAATGCCGCTAAGTGTACTTAAAAAAAAATGCTTTAACAAAAAGTAAATTTTATATCAAATAATATAAAGAAAGAAAAATTAATCACGTGTACTAACATTATAAAGTATCAACTTTAGTTTTAAAATAAATTAACATGTTTAATGTAAGAGACAACAAATTATTAATAACACTTATAAATTCTAGAAACCTTAATTTGGGAAGCAAAAATTATCAAGTTACGACTGTTGACTGAAAAACACTTTCTTTTTAAATGATTTTTGAAGTCCAATGTAGATATGATTCATATTTCAGCTTGGAGCTTATAGCACGCTTTGGATATAGATACCTGAAATGACTTTGCAAAACTTTGTAAGCCGGTAATGATAAAATTGTTTAATTCGCGCACCTAATTTGCGTTTATTTACAGTTAACTGGAAACGCGAATATAAATTTTTAGGTTGTTTA
Source organism: Medauroidea extradentata (assembly GCA_003012365.1). Lineage (NCBI taxonomy): Eukaryota > Metazoa > Arthropoda > Insecta > Phasmatodea > Phasmatidae > Medauroidea > Medauroidea extradentata. The sequence goes on along the minus strand of PNEQ01003046.1, from coordinate 48,318 downwards.
CAAGATAGAGTTCTATGTAGCTGTGAATAAGTTAGTAACGCGACAATCAACCTAAACTTAATAGTGATCACACACACACACAGAGAAATAGATTTGGTACAGTCAACCCATACAAGTTTGTATATGCCGGAAGTATTTTATATTTTATCCAATAAAATATTACATGACTGAGCAATATGTAAACCGCATTCAATACTTACTTCGTTGGTCCAACAAAACGTATATTTGACTGGAATAAGCCCTCTTGTTGAGAAAAATATATCTGCCAGGAAACCATGCCTAATTGAAACAAGTTTTACTCTCTTGTTTCGCCACACGACATTTGCAGACTATTTACAGTTGACTGGACCAAACTTCTTTCTCTGTGTACATTTAAGTGTTTTTTTTTAGATCAGTGTAATCTAGGTCTGGCTTTACTGTAAGCACACACGAAATAATTTAAATAACGAATAATTATAATTAATTTTATTCCCAAATAATTACTCGAAAACTCCACATACGACAGCAAATAATAAGAAACTAAACTTATCACCCACTTTCATACAATAAGAATTGTTAGTATTGCATATTTTGTACCACGCTTTTACAGAAACGATTTAAAGCCCTAATATTGTATTGATAACTTAATGTCTTACGACAAATAGCTTATCGCTACAATGTACAACGTTAAAATTAATTTGTTTTGTTGCAGCTATTCTTCCCGAGCGGTAACAAACACTTCTTCCAGAAACCGATTGTCCACGTTAACGGGGTGGCTCATCACGTGTTTTCTTTCAAAACACCGTCTCGCATAAATTAATTACTAGCACGTTGTGCGAGACAAAGAATAGTTAAATATAAATCACAAAAAATAAAAAATAACAAATAGAAGTAAGACTTCCGTGTTTGAATAATATTTCGGTTTTACCGTTTTCCTCATTTCTTGAAACCATGTTGAATTGACGTTAACTTTTTATTGACAGCCTCAAACATATGTTTATGATTTCTATTCTTCGCTGAAAATAAATTAATACATATAATGGTGTACACAACCTACAACTTATTATAAACTTTTATAACCACAAGTTGTCATAAACTCAGATAGGGCTAAGTTATATTGTTGAAACCTTTGAGATTGTGTTCCCTTAAGAATAACGTCGTGGAGTTTCTATTTCCTTAGGTTTTTTATTCTTAATTCATTATGAATGCCGCCATAGCCGTAACTCCTTTATTTGGTATTTACTCAATAAAGGAGCCAGGTCTGTTTGAACCATTCCACAAGGCCAGAAAATGAGGAGATAAATATTTTGAGACATTGTTAACAACTGAAGATAATCACGTAATTTATTCCCATCAGCGTATCTAGTTTATCATCCTCAATGAACTTGAGTTTTTCATATTTGTGTCCTTGCCAAACTGTGATAGCCTTTCTGGGTATAAGTTACAAAATATTCAATGATTACACAACGAAATAAAAGGTAAGTTCATAAATTGCTTCAGTTAATGGGAAGGCATGACATTTGGAAGCAATGGAGTGCATTACATACACACATTTACACTGGTTTTATTTGTCATGTTCTTCAACTGTGAGTAAATATTGCAACCAATGTTAACACTCATTGGGAGAGGAATATGTATATGTATATATATATATATACATATATATATGTGTGTGTTTGTGTGTGTGTGACAGTTGAGTAATGTTAAGCGACCGCTGATTTTATAACCCCCCAAAATAATTGTTCGTGGAGCCTAGATTCCATCCAATACAGGGGCTATTATTTGCAACAAAAACAAAGTTGATTAATTTATGTCTCTTACAGTATACCTTCTCACTGGCTTAGCTATATGAAGTGACCTTTTCAAGTTGCAATAAAACTAAGTAAAACATCTACATAGAAAATAAATCGGTGCATTTCCTAGCAATTTTTACGTTGTTATTTGTAGCTTTACAGAAAGGTCTACTGATTAGTTAGCAATTTCTTGAGAAAGTAGCAAATTTACTGTTGTGACAAAGACATGGGGTATGTTATGTCACACCGACAACAACAAAATACCGTGAAATGGAAGGTAGGAAATTTAGTAATATGGAAAATAAAACACTTTGAAATAAACATCTTACTTCAAGTAACAAAATATATTCTTTAAAAAATAGTAATGAATTTCTTCAAAAACGTGAAATAATATCATGTCAGTTGAGAAGCAGATAAATCCACGCACAATTGTGTACACCGTGCCAGAAGAAAGTATGTTATTTCAACATGCTTCGTGGTGTGGAAATTGTTATTTAAATAGTTTTTTAAGTGTCAGTTTATAAACCACGAGAATGGCAAACATGCGAAATGTGTTTAGAGGTTTTGTGAACAGAAAATTATACATGATCAAGCTTTATTTACTTATAGTAAATGTTACTTGAACACAATAAATACAGCATGTAAAAATGCATAAAATTAGAGTATAAAGAAAAACAGAGGCATTCGCTTAAAATAAAGTAAACTGTATTTCGCCTGCAGTCGAAATATTTACTAGCCATCTTACTTGTTCTTTGAAAACAGTAAGGTCAAGGATGTTGTCAGTCACATGACTATAAAGAGCTTCCGTCCACTTATATCACAGTTCTATCTGAAACATGATATCTTTAACAGTTCACTCGATTAAGATCTATTTTTCTTGTGTTTACAGCTGTGTAGTCATGTCAGTTGTAGACGCCAGACAGCATATATAATTAGATATTTTACAACCGTTCTAAGTCAGATTATGTAATACTGTACGTCTCAAAATTTTTGCGTGTATTTTTTATACGTAGTAATATTGCAGTCGAACATAATACATAATTTTACAAATTTTCCAAATTTCAAAATTATAAAAAAATAAATAAAAAGTATCAAAAGAAACTAACTACAGTTTGCCTTTTTTACTTTCTTTTCAATTACAAAAAAAGGATCAATTTTTTTCATTTAAGATATCAGAGATTTACTGAAGTAATTAGCTGCTATGAACATGTTGATATTAAACGCAATGAGCTGGTACAGTAGGAAATAAATGTAAGGTAGTGTAGGTGTTGGAAATGAGTGAGATAGATTTAACACCAGCGATATAAAATAACGAATGTTTAGTCACGTGACGTATCTGAGACGTTGGTTGTGACCATGATGGAGCACGTGGGGTTGGTCTGGAGTGACTACAGTTCAGTAGTTGACAGCCAGGTATGTGGCTAGGGTATCTGAGTGGGGTTCTGCACCTTGCCCGCCAATATCACCAGTTGTGTGTCCCTGTGTAGCAAGAAGAACAGAAACGGCTTGTCGACTATCAACGTCGGTGCCTCACGCTTCGGCCGCTTAGGAGCTGAAACACACCAATACCACACTTCTCTCAATAACATCATCTCTAATACCTTAGCCAAGCAGTTGTTTTTTTCGGTGGGAAATAAAAAGGGGAACTTTAAATTTAAAAAAATTTAAGTATGTGAAGAAGTATACAATGTAAAAAATGTTTGTACTTTTAAAAAGAAAATTTTTGGAAACCCAGTTGCCAAAGAAATTCCGTGTAAAACTACAGTTGTTGCCCTTGTAATAAAATACATAAGTATACGTTTGTAAAATTACAAGGTATAGCCTTGTAGTTGTACTTTCAATAAGGAAAAAAAATTAAACGCTCACTGTACTTCATACTGAACTTATTTATCAATAAACTTTCGAATAAAGGACGTTTACATGAAATTATTTTGGAAATACAAATAAATTATTTGGTGGTTCTAGTTTCGAACCACTCTCACCACGCTTAGAATCTACGCATATTACTCCACTTTTATTTATTTTAAAAATTTTTTGGTGCAGTGGCGAGGCGATAGCTTCCTCATCATCAATGCACCAAACATTCCCCCTTTTAATGTGACAATTTTACAAGGATTTGTAAAAGTACAAAGAAAATCTCTGTAAATTTGACAAAACCTTTTTATAGAGTGTATGAATAATACTTTCAAAAATGCGTATGTATTATTTTGTGTTCAAGAAGCGTATCCAAAACGTTGCCCAGAGTTGAACACGATGGAATTTTTTTTATGTGAGATTAAGAATATGTACTATGTAAATGCATGTTGAATGTAATGGAACTGATATACAAACTATCCGAATCCAAAATACTATTTAACTAAATGTGGAATTATTTCCGATAGTTGTATTCCGATATATTTCGTTGGGTGCACAAATCACGAGAGAACATTGCAACACCTTCAAAATATCTATTTGATTAGTAAAATATGTGACAATTTCATGAATTTTATTTATCTTGTGTCATTCGTCAATGGTCAACCAGAATCAAAGGAATAATAAGCTGCATATTCCACTCGATTGTATTGGATTTGATTAGAACTATTTATTCGTAAAGAGTTTGTCACTTTTAGGTACAAACGACTGTTGTAAAGACGGTTATTAAGTAACAAGCTGATTAGTTGTGTGCCAATTACTAAATGATAAATAACATTTGTGAAAGGAAACCAGTAGAATTCGAGTACATGACACCTACAAATAAATTATCTTTGGCCATGTTGTACATTCCTTCCTTCTTAACCAACGTGTTGTTACGATGGTGGTTATGACTATCGGATTAACTGCAAGCTAATAGCGCTGAATCGCTTAAAAACGCCACGAAATAAAACAATTGGACACGAGGAAAAAAAATGAAGAAAAATAAACAACAGCACTGGCTGTTGTCAAGAAACAGGTGACACACATAAAATATTGCGAAGTAATATAGTCAGTTTTGTGACTATAATACGTATATGTTACATAACAGCTAACACTGGTCTGTAATAACTTTTTTTAATTTCTCGTGAGTCTTTTTTTTCTGTTAATGTGAATTTTCGGCGTCTCAGTGTAACTTCGCTCTCAATGACGTAAATCAAAATAATATTTAATTATGTAGCGGTAATAGTGTTGTTAATTCATTTATGTACACTGAAGAACTACGTCGAAAGTGTCATTACTGGCATTATTCATTTTAGTTTAACATATAAAGAAACTAACGCCATCTTTTGAATTTTGGTGTAATAAATAAAGTTTTACTTTGCTACCAAAAAACACGATTTTCGTAACACATACGGTTCATTTTTTATTCGCTAAATGTTTAGGGATTTCTACGGGGATTGTCCTGCCCATTTAAAATAAAATGTTGTGTTATACAATTCAAATTAAATGTTGTGTGGTAGTTTCGTTAATGAGATTTTGGACACTTAAAATGTGCTAACTATATTAATCAAATATCTATTGGAAGCTTTTTGTTTTATAGAGTTAAACGAAAATTTCCTACTTGTTCTCAAATTATAATTTATTAATGTAATGTAAATACACTGCTGTCAGGTTTTTTGGGAACGTATTTGGGTGAAAATAAAATGGAAGAATTTCTTGACGCCGCTACTTTATTGAGAGTAAGAAATTTAAACTAATATAATTCACTCCGAAATATTATAACGATGGGTTTATAAATTAATGCTGCCATACGTCACCTTATCTAATGTCTTGATCCTACTAAATGCTAACCTAAGTTTTATTTAAATTACCACGTACAACCTTTCATTATTCTAAAGAAAAGAGTGTCACATAATTTTCAATGAACATGACAGTCCATTTTTTTTTTTTTTAAGAAAACGTGTATGTATGATATCACCATTTGTCCAATTTAAATATCAACGTTACACTTACCTTGCTCAACATTTTATTGCAATATTAAAAACACTTCTTCGGACTTTAATAATAACATCTTGTATTTTTCGTGTTTATTTAGAATAAAATAATAAAGAAACAAGAAACGTAAACTATACATAACGAAATTCCTGCTACGTATCGACAAGAACCTGCTCAATAATTTCTCATATAATTCTCTATAGTAACCAGTTGTGTAGTTCAGTTTCTGATTCAGAAAGATCCCTTAGTTATAAAACTTACATTTTCGGCAGCTCACGTGCAGTATTACACGGTTAAGTGGAGTGTACACATGGCTACATTTCGATGCAGACTGTACCGTTGCCGAAAATAGGCCGAGCATGACGCGAGGATAGAAAGTGATGCAGGTTTATCAAGCATTCGCGGGCAGCTGTTAGCCCGGGAAAACGTCTGTCTTTTGAAACAATAGGGTTGTAGTTTCTACGGAGAGTGGTACAAGTGGCTCTCACGTAGCTGAGATCTTTATCTCAAGAGTGGTTAATGCTGTCACTGTCGCACAGAAACATACTCCGTAGCAAAGTCAGTGATTATTCTAAAACATGCTGCTCTCTCAAGGAACGCAGTGACCTTTGTCGAAAGAAATTTTATTTGAAGAAGTAACGTGTCAATAGAATATCTCTCAATGCTTCCGGGCATTCAACAACATATAGTGAAGCAAAAATGTCTCTTGACTGGCGAATAAGAAGGAAAATTGAATATCGGTAGAAAGTCGTTGGGCGTCTGCCATAGTAACAGTGTCGACATTTCATTCTAATGAGAAAGTTGAATAAGTCTGACTGTCAACTGCTAATGATTTTGTGTGTCCATAAGTATTTTTTCTCATTTTTATTTACGTTTTACTCGTAGACTGTTATAATAAAATTCCCTACTTTTTGGATCGTTCACAAAGATCTTATGTTAAGCAGTTATTATGTATAAGGTTTTTCGAATACCGTTAATTCGATTTTGTGACTAAATATAAGACATCACTTTGTTACATTAAAAATTTGGCCAGGTAACTTACAGTAGTAAAAGGGTTTCAAGAAATTCGACTGAAGTGTTAAAAAAAATCCTCCATTGTAGGCAAGAAATCACTCTTGTTATAGGAATAATTTTATTGCTTAAACACAAAAGCACAAGCCAACGTCTGTGAAACAGCAGTTGTTTGTGTCTAGCTTAATATATCTTATTGTTTACCAGATGTTAATTCAAAGTTCGAAAATATTTAACCAAGAAAATTAGTTGAAAATATTATTTTCATGGTTCATACGTACGGCAATATTCGTTCAAAGTTAAATCTATTAACAAAGTTAAATGGCTTATTTTTCTTGCAATTCCTGGGCTATTACGCAGGTGTAATATTATATTCTTTGGAGCTAACGGTACGTCCAATCTGGGAATATGGGTCTGTGAAAATTACTGTTTCCTTATTGAACAAACATGAGATATTTCAACATTTAAAACGTACTTGTAAGTTTAAGAGTATACATTTAGAGGTTATTTTACCAGCTTGATTTACAAGTCGAGGGAACAGGTATGAACACTGCATTCTAAAGTCGACAGTAAGAATATTATTTTTCATTAAAAAAGTGCCCCTTCGCATTTTCTTGGTAACCTACGAAGCTTTGTTAAACCCCTTCGACGCAGTTTGTAGTGCCCCGCGCCTAGTTATCATGCAACCTTGCAGTCATCCATGCATGGTCACACCGCCTCGCTTTCCAGGCGTTGTATGACATCTCCAACACAACTAATTTGAACAAACAAGTTTTTGCAGTTTAAGCAGTGGCGGCTCGTGGGCTGTTGCCAGGTGGGGCTGCAGACAGTCGGAACTGTACACTCTTGATGAACGCGCCGTAGACCAATGACCATGAAATATTTGCAGGCCACTAGATCTGTTGTGCCCACTCAGTAGTAATGGGCACCTGCACATCAGCGTGTCAGTGGCTGTAGAGTCAACCAGCGCACAACCTTGTACAGCTCTTGGCAACTGCAGCCCTACCTGGCAACAAACCACGAGCCGCCACTGAGTTTAAGTTCTGGACACTCGTAAAAAAATTTACACTTGTCGATTGTGGGTGGAACTTGGGTATTCAACTTCTGTAATTTTGTATATGGCTGATGTAAATTCTTCTCGATATCTTCATTGGTCACTTTTCGCATAACTACGGCAAATATATTACAGATATTAGTGTTAAATTTGTTAGTTTTTCTTTTTAAATATGTTGTTATTCTCTGGCGTGAATCTATCTATGGCTAAGACTCAAAACGTAGGTAGAAAACGGTAGTTTACTGTGTCTAAAGTTTGTTTACTAGGAAAAGTTTTAACATCTGGAAGAAATCTTAGTCAATAGAGGCAGTTTCATTTGTTTTTACGTACAGAAAACAAGGAAGGATTCAGCGATGTTTCACAGTAAGAAATCATTCGTGAAGAAGACATTCTGATTTCGGATTTCCGTTGTTTGTACAAGTTACTTCTGCAAATGCTGGGATGGTTCCAAACTGTAGGATATTGTCGATTTTCTCCCTATTTCCATATTGTTAGACCCAATCATTTAGTATCTAATGACCTCGCTGTCGGCGATACGTTAAGGAGAGTCCTCGAAAGAAAATCTTCACGCTAGGTAATAATAGAATAATGATTTTAAAGCTACTTAAAATGGCTAAGAACGACTTTATTAAAACTGCTGTAAATCTGAAAACGCCACTTGAATTCGTGAAACACCAAACTAGAAGCGTGAACTAGACTTTACTTCTCATTGCCACACAAATTAACATGTATTGTTACGTCATCAAGTCCCATATAATTACTACTGTAACAACAGCGCAAGCCAGTTAAGCGCACTGCGAATATAAACATTAACACTAAGGCTGGTTCTTCTTGCTCCGCTGTTCCCATGCCTCAAACGCGGAAATTCAAAATATATTCGTTAGTCTTTTAAGGCGCTGTCTACCTCAAAGCCCTGGCACAAGCAAGGAAACTGACACATATGTTAAATTTAGGGCTAAGAATATTTCACGAGTTCAACGATCAACAAGCTAGAATCCATTATCCTGTGTATACCGAAGCCCTACCATTTGTCCATTACCTGCTACTCATTCAGACAGCAGACAATGAACGAATAGACGTGGTCAATAAACTCGCAAATTTTTCATAGCCCGAATTAAATTGCATTCGGTGGGTTTGAGCAACTGTGGACCTACCACCATTGACTTTTTTGTACACCTCGGCAAGGCTTACATTGTCACAGTATCATTATAACGTTACTAAATATCCTTTAAACAATGAACAAAAATGAATTTCGAATGTAAAACACACTCAAAAACATCGTCACATAATTAGAGAGGATGGTATATCGCGAAAATTTTTCGTGCCAGCATACCCTTGAAAACGCCGTAGTTTCTTGCAACGTATATTATTGGGTATATTACTGGGTCTACAGACCAATAACAGACGGCAAATTTTACAACAGCGGGATTCTTATTGGCTCAGTCAAATAAGGTAACAGCTCCTAGTACAAGCGAAAGGCAGTAATTATTGGTAAGCTGAACGAACGTTGAAACCTAGCAAACGGTAAATTTTTCCCGCGTCAAATCATTTTCTCTATTCATAATTATTTTTTCGTACATATTTAATCCTGTAGAAATATTCTCTTCTCAGGGCAGAAAATGTTTTTTTTTTTTTTTCATTTGAAAGCTGTATGATTAGATATGCCTGAGCCCCGCCGAACATCCTTGCTCACGCCACGGCTGTCAGATAAAGTGAGGTGACCTGTGACACTCACCAGTGTCGACGGCGACGGAGCCGACGGAGTTGACGGCGACGAAGGAGGTGGAGAAGTACGCGTCCTGGGAGACGGAGCGTGCATAGACGGGCCCCGGGGAGGCGCGAGAGAGGTCGGCGCCGCTGGAGTTGAATGCGGCTCGCACCCCGAGCTGCCGCAGGAAGGGCGTGAGGTCCAGGCCTGCCGTGAGCACGGCTAGCTGGGGCAGCGACACCTCGGCCTCACGTCGCTCCAGCGAGCCCACCAGGTCTGCTGGGGGCAGGGCTGATAACCTCACTATCACCTCGTCCAGGCGGTCCGCGTTGTCGGGCACCAGCAGCAGCAGGCTAGCCGCGTCTGCCTCCAGAGGCAGCTCCACTGCCTCGCACCTGACACACATATACACGCATCAGGTCCGCAAATAAATACATCGTGTGTGCAGGGTATCCGATGACTAGAGGCACGAATATTCCACGTACTCATCTGACGTATCAGTCCTATACACGTACTGACCAGAATCGATTATCAATTGCTAGGGCCACGATTTTGTCGCGAAAAGATTTTTGCCCCACTTTGATTCAGTGACTCACGTGCACATCGGCAGTTCTGCTTCATGATTACTGGCAGCGTGTCTTTGTTCATACACGTTGCGCATTTGACTGTGCCAATCAGAATAAGATCATTGTGACTCCGTACGTCTGTAATTTGCCAAGGCGAGTGAGAGTAAAATCATCCAATCATAGACGATGTAGCGGAGCTCCATATGTGCACATGAAGCATTGAAGCCAAATGTTGCAAAAATCTTTTCGCCATAAAATCGTGGCTCTATTTGCTAGATACCAGAAAAACTCGTGCATTCACCATCCTGTAAACTAGCCTCCAAGCATACCGTCAACCGGGTTGAGACAGGAGGGTTATGCGGTTACTGGAGACACTAGCTACAAAATTCGGCTGACACATTTGGCAGCCATAATAATATAAATAAAGACATGCATACATAATACATAGAGGTGGTGGTATATCGTGAAAATGTTTGGGCCAACATACAATTGAAAACGCTGTAGTTTCTTGCAACACATATGATTCGGTGATATACTTATGACACAACGTAGCTGTCTGTAGACCAATAGAAGGCATCAAATATTACAATATCGGGTTTCTTACTGGCTCAGTCAAATGGGTAACAACTCTGTGTTCAAGAGAAAACCAGTAATCTTTTCATAAACTGAACGTGCGTTGAAATCCAGCAAATAGGAAAGTCTCCCCGCAATGAACCAACATATATATTAATGATACATTACTAATAGACCACTTTAACTAAATATGTAATTATTTATTGATGTCTACAATATGTGCAATAAACTATTCTTAAAAAGTTTCCCAGCTTTCCCCTATCCCCACTCCCCACCTTCCGTGACCCAAGTATATCCATTGATTGATAAGAAAAAAAAGTATGTACGTGTTGTTAATTAAATGTTTAACAAGGACCTAATAATAATTTTACAAATAAAACACAATATAATTACAAACATTGTGGAATATTAATTTGGAAATCTAACTATACAAATAATGTGCATCATCTATCCCTACCACATTTTCCCCGTGTACATCTGCCAAAGCTTGTGCTGTTCTAGGACACGTAAAGCGTCCAAATATAGTAAATAGGCACACGTGGTACACGTGACAACTGTCGCGCAGCCGAGTCAATCTGAATTTACTTCCTCAAACTGCAATCACACAACGACGTATACGCCCAATATAAATTTACTTCCTCAAACTACAATTACACAGCGACATATACGCCAACTTTCCTGGTGTGTGGAAAATGTTGCGCCATTGCAGAGTAACAATCCTGTAAAATGAGGACGCGTTCGTTTATGACAAGTATTATAATCAACACATATATCCCATAGAAATTAGTAGAGTACGACAAAGGCAGCTTATAATTCATTTTCCTGTGAACAAAAAACCATTTATTCTAAAATTTCGCAGATTTTGTCACAACATGAAGAATAGCCCATTTTTATGTATTTATCAAACTGCCAAATTCATGAAAAAAAAGGTGAACAAGTAGGCAATCTCAGTTAGTATAAAGTATGGGGAAATACCACAATCAGAACATTAATGCGGGAAAATAAGTAAATTAGATATGCCATTAGAAATACATTTGTAAAAAATATGTTTCATAAACTAAATAGGTTTATTTTATTATCTGCCGAAATTTACAATAAAACCATAAACTACACAAGAGAAAGGTTTGGTTCATCCAACAGTGTACACGTTGGTAGGAAGTCACTTATAAGCTTGTGAGTTGAAGCAAATATATTATTTTTACTATAAGATTTTGGTGTTCAAAAAAATATTAGTGCAATTAATTGTAAAGGGTGTGTACAAACTCTACCAAAAATACATGGTGCTGAGATTTTTCAAACAAAATTTGTTACAAAACATATTTTACCAAGTGGACGACAGTTCATATTATGGGAAGCAAGAACACATGAAAGTGGATGTCGAGTTGAGACTGTGCTATTTAAAAACAAAATGGTAGGTCGCTTCAATATAAAAAAAACAATAATATATACGATTAAATCGATGTAAGACCTACGGTTGGTGATCACAACCACCATTTCCAAGAAAATTTGATCATTCGATTACTATCGTATGCATTTCGTAACACAGAGATTGTGTCGTAGTGAACGTTAGTTAAGAACATGAGTAAATTAACTAACAATGTGCTCAGTGACACATATGTGCGTGCATATCAAGTCATACGATACACAATTTTGACAGAGTGTTTTTTTTTAAATAATGAACCGTTTGCTAGCAAAAAATTAATTTGCTTCATTTTGGCTTATTTTGACAATAAAATATGTGCTATTTCAGGGGCAAAAATCTACAAATCTGTTTGGTGTATTGCAACAGAAAAATTCAGATACAAACGATGATATATACGTGTCAAAACTGCCAGAATGAATTTTTAACATATGTATTAATTTGCGTTAAAAAAAATATTTTCGAAACCACTGCTAAACTAAAGAGCGAGGCCTTAAAACGGAGCTGCGAATAGGATAATATGATTAAGGAACTGTACAAGGGTTACACCAAGAAAACAGAAACAACCCCTGCCATAAACTCAGCAGGTCAGATGTGATAATATCGTCTGTAATTGGCGCCGGCTCTGGTTTAGCCGCCACGGTGCCCCCTCCAGTTGACCAACGTCTATAGATGACGCCGTTCATGACCCGGTGAGGTCACGAGAGTGCTTACGTCCGTCTTTGGCCATGTGCTACTGCAAGTGGTAAGGCCACTTTGAAACAAAGCTACATTAATTACCCGCCAACTTCCTTAAGGGCGCCGCCTTACCTGCTCGTTACAGGCTCAGAAATGACGAAACATAAGGGCGACCTTGAAGTGCGCAGCAAATGTCGAATCGCCACAACGAGCCAAGTGTTGAACTTGCGTGGCTGATATATAAACGCTGAGTTATTCATTTGAGATCTACACTCTTTGAAAACCACTGTAGAAAAACTGCAAAGCAACAATCATTGACAATTATATTTGCGAACTATTAGCAAACAATTACCCGGAACGATGCATTTGTTAAGCGCGATCTCTTACGTCACAGTTAAATGTACGAGATATTGGCGTGCATCAGAGATTGTTCTTCAAATATAAGTTACACGAGAAACATTTTTGCTCAGAAAGTTGGCAAAAACTATGGTCTAGGATATTACTGTATTTTGATTTTGCGAATTGGTTTCGAGAAACCTACAATTCTAAACTGATGTTTTGAGCGCTGAATTATATACCACGCAGTCTTAAGCAGTGACCATACAATTTTATTGGTAGAAGGTCTGTAGCAAAGTTTAGTGCACATATCTGAGTTTCACATACATCCGGTTAGTATATTTTGAAATACGGCAGTCTGAAAAGGCCGTTTTAAGCCATTTTAGGGGAATTAGAACTAGTGTTCTTACCCACACAAAATGTTAGCTTACTGCAAGCCTTTTATCTGAATTAAGCTTGTATGCTGGCATAAGAATTTTTTAGCTAGCCGGCTTTCTGCAAGTGTATTTATAAAAAATGCTTGCAGTTAAATTTCTTGCAAGCTTGTGTTAAGCTTGATGGCTTACAAGTTAACCTTAAATGAAGTTTAGTATGTAAGCTTGCAACAATTAAAAAAAGTGTCAACTAGGCAACTTGCAGTAGGCTTGCAGCAGTAGTAAGCTTTTTCTGCTGTCTGGGATGTAAGCTAACGCCAGCTTGCATTTCACTTGTTTTTCGCTTGCCATAACAAGTTTGCTCATGAGACTTGCTGCAAGCCTGCTTGCCAGCTTACATTTCACTTGATATTGGCTTGCCATAGCAAGCTTACTCACGAGACTTGCTGCAAGCCTTATTTCGCGTTACTTTAACTTGCCATAGCAAGCTTGCTCAGAAGTCTTGTTGCAAGCATGAACCAAGCTTGCGACAAAGCTGTATTTTTTACTTTACTTACACTTACGTAGCAATTCTGGTCACTGCAAGCATCATTTCCCCTATACTAAGCTGATATTGCATTGAAATTTTACTTAGCAAACTTAATTCATGAAATATTTTCTAAGTGTCCACCAATGATGATCGAACTTGATTTAAACTAAACTGTGTAAATGAACAAGCACTTTAAAAAGTAACGTTGTTTCATATGATAGCTAAAACAACTATTACGATATTACGAATAACTGCAAGTAAACCGATATCCTTACTGTTGTTAGTAAATTCACAAACATCAGCATTTCCATAACAAAGTTCGTTCTGTTACAACCGAATCGCATTACTGTACCTCTTAAGTATTTGAAATAGTCCAGTGGTTAGCTTACCTGCTTCGAAGGCAAAGAATCAGTGGTTCGAATCTTGGCACAGGAGCCGAAATGTAATATTTAGTGATTAACATCAGAAGTCGATGAGCAAGCAATATTGAAGATGTTAATATGAATGACAGTGAAAATATTGCAGAAAATAAAATTTTTTATTTATTCTGCAGGCTTGAAAATTAAGCTTGCAGTAGTCTTGCAAATCAAGCTTGCAGCAAGTTAGAAATGTGTAAACCAGGCAACTTGCAGCAGGCTTGTAAGAAGTTTATTGGCTTGCTATTTCATGCTTGCTGCAAAGTTTCTTGGTTGCATTAGCAGTTTGCTACAAGCTTGTAGCAAGTTATTTCTGCTGTCTGGGTATTGATCACGTTGTCTTAAGAGGTTCCGACGTTGTCCAAAGTGTTTTCTTTTCATACGTTGGCATAATGAGCACACGTGGAATTGTTTCGTAGAAAAGAAAACCTGTTTACGAACACACTGCAACACATTTGAAGCGTGAGGTAGGCGGCCGCCTTAAGTCAGTTACGGCTGCCACGTCTTCAAGTTTCACTGTTCATTTTTTTTTATTATTATCTGAAAGGAATCGAACAAAAAGTACTAACGCCTTGGATCAGGGTTCGATGACGGATCGAGACATCCTGCATACGATTTCCCGTGGTTCTCGAAATCGCTTCAGCTTATTGCTGAAATTTTTCCTTAACAAATGCCGTGGCCTATTCTTCGCCCTTCTCCTATCAATGTGTGAAGATGTATGTCATCGTCTCTAATAACCTCGCTGTCGACGAGATGTAGAGCAATATTACCTTACTGCCTTACGATTTAAAATGTTGGAATTACTTATCTTCACCTGTCAGTACAGTTTTCGTTGTCATCCGCAAAAGGAAATTGCTTAGATCTTCCCGGCGGTTTCTAGTGAAAATAACAATAACCAAAGCAGTGAAAATGTAACAGTTTTGTAGGTTTTCAGAAGGTAATTTGTACGCTCTACTGAGGGAAATAGTTTACTAAACACTGATGCGGCCAGCTGGTAGTTGTCAGTCCCGCTAACGGGAAGTAACCCATATGAGAATTGCACAGCCGGTCCCGGACGTCTGCTCACCACGACTGGGAAAACAGAGCAAGGATGTGGGAAAATATTGCCAGTTCCGGTGCTTTGACGACCACACCACCTGCAAGCGAGGCACGTTTTACCGTCTTGCGTTGCTGCAGAAAGTATGCTATTCCTGTACCCTGAGGACAAACTCGTCCAGAACATTGCGATATGCGCCAAGTGCTAGCGAAACACTTACCATGATATTTTTGTAGACAAGCCCTTATGAGGGGTGCGTCTCGTTATGTTTCTGTAGAACTGTTGGGATAACGAAGTTTGATGGTGTCAAAATTTAAAAACACTAACGTGCACACAATTGGTGATCATATTTGGTTATATTAGCCTATCGTAAACTGTGATTCCTCATAATGATTGCTGTTGTATTGCTACGATTTTTGGACATTTGGAAAATTTTGTGCTAATAAGGCGGTAGGCCTACATTTATTTCACATGTCTAGTAATGTTTCGTAAAAAAAATTATATTTGCCATAGCAAAGCCATAGCAGCAACTGTTATTTTTCTTTTATTTTTTGAAATCAATATTCCGCCCGTATCTTTATCAAAGTACTGCAATAGTATTATACTAAAAAAGTGAAGAATTAAAAATATAAATGTTCTAATATCTGACGTAATTATTTTAGTATTGCAATGCACAAACACTAGACTACTTGAACGTTTCGGTATGTTTTTACTCTGGTTCATTATAAGAAAATAAACACAACAACCATAATCAAGGTAGGGTAAGAGTGGTTTCTACATGAATAACTTAAGAGATAGCTACCGATGATGTACAAACAGCGCCAGCTGTTGCCGGAAAAGCAACAGCAGCTTACTTTGTAGTTCGGCTGCCAGCCACTGACGCCATTCGTTACTTGAATGCTTCGATTTAGAATCCTAGCCTCCGTAGCCTAAAATGACAATTTATCGCACAGATGTATGATTATAGGATAACTAAGAACACGGAGCTACGAAGCCAGAGTTAGGGGTGGATCTAACTATATTCAGGGGGTGGGGAAAGGATGCCATAAAAATGAATATACCTACACGCAACGTGAAAAACGGAGGAGGGATTGGGTGGTCTGGTGGTCCTCCCCCGGATAAATTTGTATGATAGAGTGTAAAATTGTGCTATTTAAGGATTTTCCAAACAAAAAATTAAACAAACCGTTTGAAGAATTTGTATTATTTTTAAGGATAAATCATGCTTTAAAAGTGAAAATATTTGTACTGTCTCTATGGTTGTGTTGGCTCTTAAAACACACACACACATTAATTAATCATTAATATCAAACAAAATTACATAAGTTAATTTGAAATCTAGAAGCTATACAGTTTATTTTATCTTACATTATGGAAAGTGTTAATACATATACATATATATATATATTTTTTTTTTTTCGTAATTTACTTGTTGCAACATTGAATAGCCAAGATTGTGCTGTTAATACTGTGTTGTTCTTTTATAAAATTAAAAAAAAAAATGTATTTTACTTGGCATTCATTTGGTTGAATTTTTTTGTGGTAGTCTAGTAGTCTCGGGAGGTGCCATTGCCCTATGTCCCCGCCCTTCTGAATCCAACATTGAGCCAGTCATGTACTTTGTTGGTAATTTGATAGAAACAAATGAATTATTCTACTAAAACGAAATTATTATATGTATACACACATTCGAATCAATATTTGCTGCAAACGTATTTTATCTTCGGCCAATTTTTCTCGTTGACAATACCGCGCTAAACCGTTGTGAAGAAGTGGTATTCACCGTCTGTGACGAACATACATACTCTGCCGCTTCAATATAATCCAACTCCAATAGTTGCAGTACAGAGAAGAAATACGAGGCGGTCATACTCAGCCCACTTCCTAATACTGTGAACACCATATTTTTGTGCTCGGGCCACTGGCGTGTAATAGGGAATCTGTGATTAAAAGCCCGCATCACATATTATGAAGAACTTTTTTAAATTCCTTACTGGTTAAAAATTTAGCAAGATTTCATTTAAAATATTTCAGTCAATTAGGACGTAACAAATTACTTTATCTTTCATTACGTACGTCAAATCCGAAAAATTAAACCGTAACTCTAAAATAAATAAGCTAATTAAAATTTTAAGATAAAAACTCTCTCTCACCAAATAATAAACACTAAATGACCCTCAGTACCGATTTCTTCCAATATTAGGTACCTAACAGTAAAGTATAATGTTTCTATAAAAATAATATTGCCATTTATTCATCACATCATTCATTTATTAAACAAAAATGAATATTATTAACAAAAGAGGTGACACAATCTCTTAAGGCCATGATTAGAGACACTGGAAAATCGCAAAAAAATTTAGCATAGTCTCCAATAAACTGTAGCATTTCAATCGTGACACGTGTGAACAGTTTTCTGGCAAATCACACACGTTCTGTGTTAAAACTGTACAGTTCTAATTAGGTCTGTTGAAAAGGAACAGTACTTCATAAAAATGATAGCCAATATAGGTGCAAAACCTTCAGTGTTATACATAGCATGTTGGAGCCTAGCAAACAATCAACTTTTACTGCGATTTACCAGTGTCTCTAGCCGTGATCTCTAGTTTCTACATTCTAGCGATATTAGTTTGTTACGCCTAAACGAGAGCAGGCATCAAAAATGTGTTTTGTAGTTTTGTTTACAATCGTCTTCTCATTGTTGGGTGACTTTTTGAAGGCAGTAAATACTATGGATTTAGCTAACTGTGTAAATTACCTTTTTAGCCGAACCCGTATAGTTTCTTGCTATGAAAAATTAGCTCTCACTGCAAAACCATTTTAAAAATAACTGCCAGACAGATTTTTTATATATGTTTTCGTTTGAGTATTAAAAAAATAATCATCGCATAAACAGTAGGATCTACAGAGCATAGTCTTAATTAAGGGCGTTCACGTGGCAAAAATTCAAAATTTTGTATTTGCTCGGCATATTGTTATTTTTGTAGACGTTACTTGTGACTACATTTTCCACTTGTAGAAATTTTTTAGCTCACGTAGTTTTCCAATAGCGGCATATCAAAGTCAGAATTTGCAAGTTACAGGAACATAGGTTTAACAAAAACCAAGTGACTAACTCGAATGAAATAATTTACACTGAAATTATATATAATGCACAATATGCTAAATGATTTAAAAATACACAACAAAGTCATTTTGTCTTTTTTAAAAATTGCCATAAATGATGTAAATTTTCGTCATTTTCGGATTTTTTTAAAAGTTCAAAGAAATTCCATTCCAATTAAAAAGACTTACGGGCAATTTGATAACTCGTTGCAAGTGACAGAACTAGAAAATCACGTGTCTCATACCAGACCAATACAATAACGGCTATGCTTCGATATGAAGGATGAGATTCGTCAAATAACAATTTATATTATATTAATTTCCTAACGATTTAAAATAATACAATGAATCTCATTAAACGTACAGGTGTCTTGATTCCAAATAAAGTAATATGATACGTCCTGAGTCAGTTTACTGGCAAGGTAACCTATTACTTACTAACCATTTGATATACGACTACGAAATTTGTAATTCATATCCCAACCCCAAATAACACGGTATGGTGTGGTAGGCTATGTCCTTGAAATATTATAAGCATAGTTGCCGATAATTTCCTTGTCATTTGAGATAGGACTATGCAATTCATAAATATTATATTTATCTTGACTGCCATACGCCAGTCATAAGCGTAGTTACCGATGCTTCCCTAACTACATGACGTAATTAAAAAATAATATATCCTTCCCGACCCCTAGTAAAATAATGTGTTCAGGTACACCCATTCGACATAAGGCGGTTATATTAAGAGTGCGTGGTAGATAAATAAACGCTGAAAACATAAATTGATTTCTACGCATTTTTCGAAGCCAACATGGATAAAATACTCAACGATACAATCCTAGATAATGGTATTTGCCAACTTTGTGAGTAAATATTTATCCAGAATTACTAATTCGTTACGCGTGATCTCTTGCGCCGCAGTCGAATGCACGAGGTTCCGGCGTCAGAGATTGTGCCTCAGAAGTTCGTAACACTGGAAACAATTTTGTTTCAAACGTTGGCTAAAACTATTGTCTAGGATTGCTACTGTTGAAATTTTCGTAAATTGGCTTCGAAAAACCTACAGTTACAGATTAATGCTTTTAGCATTGAATTTAGGTTAACGCCCTCTTAAGTTTCAAGATTAGTCTGGGCTGGGCTACATTTCAGCTTGATGCAAACATAGAGTAATCTGAGTGGGGTTTTTAAGCATACAATAAGTCACAAGAGACTGAATCGTTTATAGCCGTCATTCCTCTTTGTGTCATTTCTGCCCAAATGCTAGCAGTTGCCTGGGTGGTTACCTTCTTAAGTGTTTCCCGGGTCGCAGGGCTATGTTTGTACACCCCTGCCATTAGATGTCTTCAAAGTAAATGATCAGGTGGCGTCTAATCTGGCGACCGTGGGGATGTTTAAATTCTGAAATTTACAAACATCGTTCTACTACCCTGGAGGCACTTAAGAGCCCATGTCACTTAATATGATGAATTTTTTCTAAATTTCTTCCTGATTAAAAATTTACAAAGATTTTATTTAAAATATTTCAATAAAGACCTAGCCAATTACTTTATCTTTCATTACGTTCCTTGTATTTGAAAATTTAAAGGATACTATTAAATTATTAAGCCAATTTAAATTTTAAGGTAAAAGTTCTTTGTAGTCAAATAAAAAACACTAAATAACTCCTAGTAGTGATTTCATTATTTTTCATCATTACCTATTAGTAAAACGTAACGTTTCTATAGGGAAACATTGCCGATTATTCATCACATCCTTTATTTACTAAATGAAAATGAATATTATTAACAAATTAGGTAACACAGCCTCTTAAGGAGGCAATACGACAGGTAGTTGTTCGCGATGATAAATAATTTTAACTGTTACCTCAGGTGTAAGCTTTTAAGTACGGTGTAATATTTCACGTAAGAAATTAATTTAAAAAAGAAAAGGTACTGAAAGGTATGCCAAAATTTAGGTACTTTCGTCATTTTTTTTTTATTTACTACAAACAATTATTTTCATGAAATTTCAAGGTTGTACTTCTGAGTTATTTTAGTCGTAACGTTTGAATAGTTTTACTTTGGATAAGAAGCGTAAAATAGGTAATCGCTGTTTTGACATGTGCTTATATGAAAACTAGGGAACAGAAAAATACTTCATTCGTGGTAAATTACTATTAACGTGATGTGCAAGAATCGCACAGTAGTTGGTGCAATTGTAGAAATTGCGCATTTTTCGGTGTAGGGCGCCTTCAGATGGGGGATATCTTTATGGCATACTCACCCTAGATGATGGAGGCGGCCTGAGCGGAAGAGGCCGACCTGCGGGATCATGGGCACCTGGACAGTATGAGCGGCGGAGCGACGGAAAGGAGCAGAGGCGACATGAGACAGGAAGGCGAAGGCGGCCAGCCTGTGGTAGTCTTTCCAGTGGCTCATCACTCCGGAGTCGCTCCTCAGCTCCAGTACCTGGGCCACTGCCGCCGCTGAAATAACACACACGCAAGTACACTGGATGTCCATCCTGCGCGACATTCGAGACGAACATACTGGCGGCTATACGTCGCGTCGTACGATGGCATTCTTCATGCTGAGTCAGGCAGCATAGAACGGAGCAAGTCCACTCTTGTGCTACACATACACCATGCTACCGCCTAAAACTTTACACACCATTGTTAGGCTGCAGTATGCTAATAACAAAGTAAAGCTTGAGAAGATGCTATTGAATAAAGTAGTGTTATTAATTTTCGGTTTAAATTATTTTTTTCTTGTTTATGTGTTTGGCGAACTTCTCTTTTTGTGTTAGTACTTATTTTCGACCCTTCCAACGAAATATGTTTATTCATCAAGAAAAGAAAGATTTTTGCACCTAGTTATGTTGGCAGAGCAAATCTGATAAAAATGTCCTCGCAAACTTGATAATGCTGTCTGGTATTGGTTTATAGCTAGAGACACTGGAAAATCGCGGGAATAGTTGACTGTTGCTAGGCTCCAACGTGATATACAGGGTGTTCGAAAAGTCCTGCACGATAACGTACGGGACGGTAGGGGTGGTTGTGGTGAGCAATTTGAGATGGGAAACCCGGGGTCAAAGCTCAACCGTTACGCCCCTACGAGCAATGTAAAAGTATGAACATGTTTGGCAACGTCGCAGCCCGAAGACGTGGTTTGTCTTGCGTCGGAGTTTATGTGCTAG
>PNEQ01003046.1:0-25678 GCA_003012365.1 Medauroidea extradentata | reverse complement strand
ACTAGTGACGAGTCACTATCTGCAGTATACTGGGAAACTACTCCTTCTATTGTTTGGTTAATAGAGTCCAAATTACTATTATTAAAAGCCATGTTTAGTTTGGTAGTTTTCTACAATTTACCAGCAGATACAACTAACCTTCAACTCTTTGTTGAAGTACTAGATACAGTCTATCTACAGCATCCAAATTTCTACAGAATCGAAATAATTTTCGATAACTAAACTTTTCAGCAACTTTTACAGAAGACAGTGCTGAACCCTATCGAAGGCCATGTAGTTGCGGCGCCAAATTCTCCCTCCCATACCTACCATACCCGTCTCTGTAACATCTCAATTACTTTGTTACTTTGTGTATGTAGAGAAATTGCCAGCAGTTATTAAGTGAATTAAAGAACCCAAAGAGAAGAATTCAACAAAACAACTTTACACTAGGAATAAAAAACAAGGGTAGATAAGTCGGAGAAAAGAAATAAATTTTATTTTAAAGATGTTGGGCTCTTGAATCGGGTCACTTCCGTAAAAGAAAACTGTTGATTATTTATCTGATATGAAAATTTGGATTGTAGGAAATTCAAATTATTACAGAAATAAAGTAAAAATAATTTATTATATTTTTACAAATAATGTAGCAAGACGTATCTAGACTCTTACTAGGAATCTAGTATTAATCCAAATTTCTACACCTGGAAATGACCTGAGGTTTAATCAGGCTACTGTGATATTCGTTTAAAAAAATCATGTTCGACGTAGATAATTTCTTCAAATTATTCAAAACTATTTAAGAGATTCGAAATACATCATCATGTCCAGTTAGTAGATCGTTATTTCTCAGGGGTTTCTGATGTGGGCAATTTCAGCACTGTAATGATATGTAGTTAAAATACTCCATCTGTAATAGTTGAATAAAATTTAATTGGAAGTGTATGAAATATCCAAGACGGCCAACAAGTGGTTGGGGAGAGCTCAGCAAGATGTATACCCAGGAGAACCTTTAGAAACTCGGACTCAGTTCGAGTACGAGTGAAGGAGACCAAGACTCAGGAACAACCATAGGACTTCTGGATGGACGAAAATTACGTCCTTGGCTCTCTAGAGACGGTTATTCACGAAGTAAGTTCCCATCATGGTACTGGTATGAATCCTGCCGAAGTACTATTGAGGTCTTCCTTCCTGGTTTGGGTTGACGAAGTTGGTTCTCAGATCCCTCACTTCCTTCCTCTCCAACCATTGGAATCGAAATTTTTTTTTTTACTCAGTCATGAGTATATATTCCTAACAGCTGTGTAGTTTAGGGCGATCTACATTTGTTACTTGTGCAAAACGCAGTGTTATTACTAACAAAATATCTAATGTATTTCCTACTTGGAAAAATGACTGATCAAGGTTAAAGATAAGATCTGATTAAACAAAACCTCGTATCACTAGTAAGAGTCTAAACTTACATAATCATAATATTATTAAAAATACTTACTACTACTCTGACCATAGCGTAAACCATGAAGATGTAAATAAAAATATTTAACGTATATAATTCCATAGAACAGTTCAACTTGAATGTTGACGTGTTTTTTTCAGAAAGTAAAGACAATAAAATATCTTTAACAATAACCTGTAACACATAGATGTTATGTTACACTATAAAACTGCATAAAAATTATTCGGTCACCTTAAAAGTTACTGAACATTATAGAAGAAGAAAGAAATCAGTCAGCGATTGTAGTAGGATCCATCCAAGATTCGCCTGAAATTATTTAGGAAAAGAAAACCTTTAAAACCATGATATGAATGGTTGTATTGGGAATTATAAATGCTGTCCTTCTCAATGCGTGTGCGTTGTTTTACCACTACGCCAGTGTGAGAAATATAAATAAAACAATAAATAAATAAAAACAAAATTAAAAAGATTTATAAAGTTGATTTCTATTACCGTGAGTATCCTTATACTTCATGAGATAGCAGCGATATGAAAAATCACATAGCCTATGTATTTTGTGTACAATTTAAATATAGTAAAAGTGGCAAATTTCTTTAATTAATAACTAACCGAATTATAAAACATATCCTTCTCTGGGAAACTTCATACCATTTTTATTTTCAATGATCGTCAACTGTGAGTTAAAATTCATTAAATGTCACGTAAATATTTATTAATCAGAAATTATTGCAAGTAAATATATTCTTTCAGGGCTCCCATACACACTCTTAGGTTCACAAATAAGTACGGAAAAAAATTTTTTTATGCTATTTTCTATGTTGGTCTAAAGTAGATCACCTTTGCGGAACACCTTTTGTAATTCTATAACACACAAATATTTTCTCCCGTTCAAATCCGCGAGTTAATATTCATCTTATTCTTGCAGCAGACCTGGAAGTTACTTGTTCCCGCAATTATTCACAATCTCCAACAACGACGTGTAACGAAGCTAAATAAAACAAGTTGTAGTCTTTCCTTAAAAAGACTCCATTTCAAAGTTCTGTCGTAACTGCGGAGGAATGAAATCATCCGGTCTCGTAGTGGTTAACTAGTTTATATCGCTGTTGTCGTTTCAAACTGTGGGCTGTGGCAAACTTAGCTTCGACCGTATAGAACAACCTTGGAGATTTTATCGGCAAGTTGTTAGCCTGGATGTGGTTTTTCGGTTGCCACGATATGTCAATACATTGGAAATAATTCTGCTTTTTCCCAGTAAGAAAACAAGTTTGATTATTGATGCTAATATAAGTTTAACAGAAGGAATTTCTTATGCATAAAATACACCGTTAAACACGATAACGTTTTGATACTTTGATGTTCTAATGTAACAATAAGCTGATGGTTTAAGTTATGGTAGTGTTTTTCTCGTTATTGTACCTGGTTGCTGTCTATTTATCCGCTGAAATACCCAGAGGATGTGTAGGACTGAATACAAATACCCCACTGGCAATAGAATTGCATCAACTGTCATCGAAGAGTATTGTTTTACTTTTGATCGTAATATTGGGCTGTGATTAAGAACGTATCGCATTGAGTTCATTTAAGTAACGACGTGTCGTTAAGGCTATCTCTATATATAAAAACGAAAGCTGACTGATTGACTGACTGACTGACATATCAAACTGCAGCCTAAACCACTGGACCTATAATCGTGAAATTTTTTGTGGGGATTCCCTTAAGTCGTAGGCGAGCACTAAGAAGGGATTTTTCGAAATTCGACCTCTAAGGGGGTGAAAGGGGTGAAATGTGTTTCCGAAGAAACGTCGATAGAGCTCGTACCCGACGGCCAATCATGGTGATTTTTACTTTAATAGGACACTCGTAAAAATGCATATCAGCCAATTTAAGGATTTTTCGCAGTTCAACTTTTAAGGGGCTGAAAATACCTTAAATGTGTTTCCAATCAACTATCGATATCTATCGAACCCTTCGGGATAGAGAGTTGATATTCACTTCAAAATATTGCTTACGTAAATACCCAAAAAGGAGTTTTACGTTTTTTTTTATTCGACCCCCAGGCAGTAAAAAGGGAAAAAATGTGTTTTTAAAGAATCGTCTTTATCTTTGAAACACAGTTGGCTATCGTCGTGATTTTTAACTTTAATTGGTTACTTTTACAAATGTCTATGACAGGACTCAAAATCGTTTCAAAATTCTCTATTTAAAGGGGTGAAAATACGTGAAATGTGTTTTCGATTATCCTTCCATATCCATCGAATCAATCGAGATATTGAAGTACTCTTTGCTTTAAATTGGTGTTTTTGTAAATATCCCAAGTACCATTTAAAATATATTTTCAGAATTCGGCCCTAAATTGGTTAAAAATGGGGTAATAATGAGTTTTCGACTCACATTCGATATATATCGATCCCATAGTTTTTTTTATATAGAGACGTGATTTTTGTTTAGGATTGAAGCTTACTCAAATACCTAAAAAGTAATTTCAGGAATTTTCGAAATTCGCCACCTAAGGACGTGAAAAGGGGTGAAAAGCGTTTTCAATTAATTGTCGATATATCTTGAACCCAGCGGACTAATGTTGTGTTTTTTACGTCCACGAGATACCAATAAAGTATTCTAAAACGTGATCCTCGATATCTATCGAACCCATCGAGATATACAATTAATTTTTGCTTCAGGATGATGATTACAGAAATTATCGCAAAACGGTTCTCAGATTTTTCGAAATTCGATTTCTCAATACTGTGCAGGGGTGATATGTGTTTTTTTAGTGAATGATCGATTTTGTTTCGACTGAACGGGCTAGCGATGTGATTTACAGTTCAGTTGGATACATATACAATAGTCTAAGATGTATATTTAAAATATTTCGAAACTCGACACCCAAAAGGGTGAAAAAACACGAAATTTGTTTTCCATTAACCCACGATATCTATCTAAAAAGTAGCGATATTGAGGTGTTGTTCGCGTCAGAGTGATGCTTACGTAAATATTTAAAAAAAAAAAAAAAAAAAAATATGTATGTAATTTTTTTTTCTTTACAAGAAACGTGATTATTAAGAATAAAACTTAGTTGGTCAATAATCAAGGCAGACAATCCGAAAAGCAGGAATGAGCAGCGAGAAACCACTTATACAGGAGTTTCACTACAGTAACCTATCGAGACGTGGTGTTGTACAACCTCTATGAGCCCAGGATACAGCTATTTTTTTTTTCAATAAATTTTATTTTCATGAATTATTTCGACGTTACGTGATGCAGTTGTTTGTCACTCAGGTCTAAATTCCGGGAGGTTCTGGGCTCGAATTCCGTTAAAAGCTGCGTGCAAACGTTCAATTCTGACACACAAAAACTACAAGGCAGATCGAATTAGTGCGATTTACATGTAGTCTTTAAAAGGGGTAAAATTGCAGTTCGCTTTCCATTTAGGTTCCTCTACAATATCAGCTGACATATCGTTGGTATACTGCCAAAAGTGATTAAGTCATAAATGCTGTTTCGTTTAAAAACAGTATTAAATTGTAGATATTAACAAAAATGTGGTATGTCACTATACTGTGACACAACAGTACGAAAAGACGAATAGACTTGAAACTTGGGCAATTGTTCGTGAACAACATATATATATATATATATATATATATATATATATATATATATATATATATATGTATATATATTAATTCCTAGCATTTTTATAATTTTATCTCATTTTGACTTTGTCATTTTTGGCAGTAAACCGACGATATATCATCTCACTAATCTCAGGTTTGGGGCACCAAATACGTTTCCGCGAAACCTCTACCCACTGAAACATTGTAATGTCAATAAAGTTAAAGTGAATATTTTGAAAATATATAATTGAGGGCACCGTCACCAATGGTTGTGCACAGGGTAAACAGATGTTTCTCATTCTATTAACCTCTTACCTTAGGTGTCTGTAATTACCCCACAACCTCAAATTGGCAGGGCTATAAATAAGGCCCAGGCGAAGTCGCTGTTAGTGGCAGGGCCAAACTTAAGACTGCTTTTCGCATGGATAGCTATAGTTACTTATCCTGCTGCAGAATTAGTTCAACTAGCCGCTTGGACATTCTAACACTTGATGACTGAAGTAGCAATCTTGTGTACAAAGAGGTTTTTCAATTAAAGTAAATATTATCAGTTACGAATAATACTCGCGAGCAAAGCCGCGGGGGACTGCTAGTACGCTATAAAGTTAGCGTTTTTGAAGGAATCTTGAGAAGAATAATAACCAGACAATATATTTTATTGTTGTCCTCAGACTTTAACTTTTGACTATACTCGTATATTTTTGTGGTGTGGTTCTATGATGCTCGATGTCAGAACATGTATGATCTGACACTGGCCCTTTTATTTATTCCAATAAATATACAAATCGATCGTAAAGGGAAAACTAATCAGGGGTTCAACATCCTCACTTTACCGCAAATAGTTGACACACGTTAAGCGTTTTCAGAATCCCACGAGCTGGAGTAGAGTAGACTTTCTTAGTCAGGTGAGCAGATTTTACCGATCACCAGGATCTTAATAAGAGCCTGAAAATGTTGTTCCACGTTTTTATGATGGCGGGGACGAAAAAACGCATGCAGATTTAAGACCCGTTAAATGTTGTGCTATATGTAACGTCCGCAGCACATTCTTTACACGTAATTTTATTTATATTACACGTAATTCTCGTTTCGTGCTTGAATATTTGATATTTTAAACAAAGTGCATTCAACTTCGTTGTGAATTTGGTCATACGTACGGTTTACAATTTCTTCGCTCCAAATGACAACTTCCGTCTCCTATAAACCACTGACCCTGTTCACGAGAAGGGATAAGCGAGGAGTTAACCGAGAAATTGCTCAGGTTAACATTTGATCACCGGTTATCTTTACTTGGATTACATTTTGTAAAACGGAAGTCGAAATTTTTACCCCACCCTCGTGAGCTTTCGATGCATATGTCTGACTGAATGCAACGACGGGTTTGATAACTGACTGTAATCTATCATTCATCGCAGTTCAACGCTATTTTTCGATCGAGATATTGCGATGGAAATAGTTGGGCCGCTGATCGTCATCGGAATTAATGCATGTTCACTATTGATCCTATATGACATAGGTAGTTCGCTCAAGAACTAACCTCTATGTTGCTCAAGAACTAACCTCTATGTTTTCTTGCCTACTAATTCACAACTGCTCGAAAAGGGTTGTGTGCATGAAAATGCTGACAGAGGAGATTGTAATTGTTAATTACTTGTACGGACGCAGAGGACAGAAACCAACCACAGCAAAGGATTTACTGAATATCCGCCAATTCGGTTTAAGCTCCAAAATATACAAAACTGAAACAAAGCTAAAATAAGAAAATTTCAAGTTATAAACTTTGTTTCTATATTCCCTATTTTATCACCAATTGCGATTCCACTTCAAGTATTTTAAAGGCCTCAGGTTGTGTTACATACAGCTAGGAATATTTGAAATTCATCGGACAAATTTCATTGACTAAGCATTTCAGTATGAATACAATGGTGAATTAATTCTTTGACGAGGCTTCTGGCCGTGCACTTTGTCACGCGCTTGCGGTTTTTTTTAATTTTATTTTTTAATTTGTGAACCAACTCTCACCTGTCCTGTTCTCGACGGCGAGGGAGTCCGTGATGTTGGCCCTGTAGTACTCTGCGAGCAGCGCCTTGTAGGGCTCGGACAGAGCGCCAGAACTGCGCAGAGCCGCCATGTTGAACGAGCCAACCGCCTCGTCGTCACCCGCCGCCGCCTGCGAACATAACCTCTCTCTGTAACACGCTCTCGTGAAGGAGTGAAGGCCCTGCCACAATGAAAAGTTCCATCTGCTGGTGACTTGCCGCTACGGTGACCGGCCGGTTTTCTCCTCTTTATATGCCACAATGAATGCCGGTGCCTGCCGCTGGGGTACAGTTCATTCTGCGCACAATAGGTGGCAGAGCGGTCGCTTATTTTTGTTTACATTTTTTCTCTGCGCACTGCCACGGTATTGGCTCTCGTTTTGTGACGTACATCAGTCAACAACAGTAATCACATTGCCGCTCCCTGCCGGTGTTGGCCGGTGAGTGCCACCCCTGCCGTTGCCAAAAAAGTTGAAAGTTCGCCTGGAATTGGCGGCACAGCACGGCACAGCACAGCACTGCCCGGCAAGCAGAACGGCAGTGACGTTGTGGTCACGTGGGCCAATCAGATAGCCAGAATCACATCAGCACGGCACGGCAGTTAAAAGTTCATTGTGGCAGGGGCTTTACAATGGCGCGACCGTCGCGAAGCGAAAGGTACAACGCGAATAACAAAAGGTAGTCAGCCAATCAGCGTCCAGGTATCACAGAAACTTCGACGCTGATTGGCTGACAATCTTTTGTTATTCGCGTCGCGCAATTCATGTCGCTTCTATCACGACACTGTGATTCCGGCATCATAGCGACGCCATGGCTACTGTATACTTCAGATCAAAGGCGTCAAGTACGTGGAGTTTGCTTTGGGAAGAGGGGATATCATACCAACACCCCGTATTTCTAAACAATTCAAATCAGCGTTGACAAGTGGATAGCTGTTTCGGGGGGGGGGGATGCAGATTCTCAGAACTGTACATATGAGCACGCCGCAGACCAATGATTAGGGAAATCAAACACTCACGAGTCAATGACCTGAGTTGTTAGAATCCACTGTACTAAGTATACTCTATACTCAAGCTGCGACCGTTTGTCCATTACCTGTTACTTACAGGAACAGCAAACAATGAACAAACAGACGGGGTATGAATATGAATATGAAGAGACGTGCAAATTTTGCGTTATTGTTTGATAAAAATGTAGATTCATCGGCTTATACTCATTCGAACACACTTCGGGATGTCATACCTTGGCCATTGTTAGCCTTCCTCCTGGTACGATATTTATTTATCCCCGCCATTAACCTCTGCCCATATTATCTCCCGTTTGTGTTAAGTGTGACGTTTTTGATTCGGCCCTGTAACTATGTAGAACAGAAAATTTTCGCGGGTATAATTATTCACAGGCTATACTGTTTGAGATGTTCTCAAGTACAGTGAGAAGCCATACCGAACAAAGAAGAGATTATTGTTGACAACTGAGGGAAGCGCTGCCGCTCCTACAATGATGTTTATGCAAATAGTAACACCGTTTATCATGTAAATATAAAACTTACAACTTAATAACAAAATTATTTGGAATCATTTAATTGCACAGGTTGCTGTCAAAAACTCTTGGTTAATATTTATTGAAAATATAAACAGTACTATAGAACAAGCATTGCGGACGTATTGTATTTCATTTTACGTGCACAATGTGGCAACATACCTTGCTTTACACACACCTTACAACTACTGATCTGACAATCATGTTGCGGGCGCAGATTTAAATTCTGAACAGTCCAAACATGAGTTTTCGGTGACTCCACGTAGCACACATAAAATAATACCCGGACGTGTAGCGCAACAAGGGACTTTCTCCATGCTGTGTTGCCGCATTGTGCGCGAAAAATGGTACAACATTTTGCCACTAACATTTTCGTCTCCATTTCAGCCCAGGATTCATGTAGAGTACATACTTACTATACGGCTGTTATTCAACACAATTTATATAAAATTCGACTTTAGTCCTCAGCCTCCCAGGTAGTGATAGCATGAATTTCTCTACCATCTGCAGTGCTAAAGTATATTCTGTGTTCGGTTTTTTTTTCTCTGCTGTGCTCGGTATTCTCTTGATACAACTATCCATTCATTGGCTGCCGCTTCAGTGAGTAGCCACCTGGTAGCACGTAATGGACGACTTGAAGTACACGCCCTCTGGCGTCACACCACAGGGAGAGAGTACTGTGGGAAACAAAGCTTGTTTACAAGCATGCTGATTTGTTAGTTTGTGATGGCAGAAAATAAAAAAAGTCGTGCACGCATACACTTGCACGCAAGGGTAAAAAATATTAGTTTCAGTTTCATGGTTAAGATACGTAAATTCATAAGATCAATGTTTACCTGAAAAAGCGGCAAATTTCAAACAAATAATCAATTTTCTCGACATACATGTCATCCGGGACACGTGAAGCCAAACAGCTAAATGAAGGTTATGTTCGGTTGCGGTATCCATGTAGATACGAATTGTATCCCACACCAGGCTGAAGCTCCACCTCTTTTCAAGTCGTCCATTCCTTGCTTAATCGCAGGGTTTTTACTGGCCCCGAGTTTTCAGCTCGTGTCTGTCGGAGCTATAATTCGATGTTGCAATCGTAACAGAAATAAACATGCCATTTTAATTTTGAAATGGCCGAAACCGAATTCGCGAATTATAAGTTCCTTATAACCTGCAATGTGGATGAGCAAATAAATCACTTAAAACGATTAAGAACACTTATTTTGAAATTCGCGTTGCATTGGTTTGTTTTCAAGGAGCCCAGCGATCGTTGGCGGAAAACCAAAATGAGTAATTGAATAACGAAACTCGTGTAGGACACGTGAAGAGAACATTAAGGGCTTGTTCCGAGTTTTTTTCAGACTGGTGCCAATAACTCAAATATTTTTTAACCAAAAGTTTTGAAAAAAATTGAGTCAATGTGCAATCACACGATGCACAATACTGTGGACACGTTTTTTTTTAATAATGTACCATTCGCTAGCAAAAAAATAATTTCCTTCATTTTTGCTTATTTTCACGACGAAAAACGTAGTACTTTGGGTAATGAAATCTAAAAAACCGTTCAGTATAATTCTACAAAAAAATTCAGCTACAAATTATAACATATAAGTGTCAAAACTGTGCAGCGAAATTTTTATATGAGTATTAGGTAGCAATAAAAAAAATATTTTCGAAATCACTGCCAAACTCCGTAACAAGGCCTTAAGTCTGACTGTTGTTGAAGCCTTATAGTATGATGCTTTCAATCCCTTGTGAATTTGCTGATATATATATATAATATATATATACATACATACATAAAATGACGCTACGATTCTTTTAGCACACTTAGCCGTTTTACCAGCCTTGTTGCCATAGAATTACAGTATTTTGTGGAACACTGGCAATGTTCATGCAAGTTCAATTTTTTTTTTTCAGTCAACGTCATGTTGGAAATGAACCCTTTAAATATCAAAATAAAAACGTAAGTACACGTAGATTGTAAACAAGTGATTATATTGTGTAATTTGTTGCACAGTCAATCGCAAACACATAAAACAGTTGCCATAAAACCAATAATTTTGCTTTATAATTCCTAAGAACGAATACTACACGCTCAACATTAAAAAAAAACTTGCTTCTGCGTTCGTATGCTTGTGAGTTTTTTAAGTTGCGTAAAGCTGAATTTCTTAACCAAACTCTTCGTCTCTCGTCCACAAAAAAAGTGCAATCCGTGAGATAACGGTATCCATGTAGGCGTTCCAGTTCACTTTTGGAAAGCAAGAGATTTAAGCACGCACGTAACTTTAAAATGAACGCTATACAGGTTAAGGGCGACGCCTACCAGCGCGTTAGAGGCTCAGAAATGACGGAGACCATAAGGGCGACCTTGAAGTGCTCATCAAATGACGCATCGCTTCAACGAACCAAGCGCTGAAATAACGCGAAAGGTTCCCGCCGTACCGTCTTTACTATGGGACACTGAGCGATGACCATATAATTTTATTGGTGGAAAGTCTGTAGCAAAGTTCAGTGCACATCGAAATCTCTGTTTAACATACATCCGGTAAGTATATTTTGAAATACGGCAGTCTGAAAAGGTAGTTTTTAGCCATGTTGCAGGGCTTCAGAAACAGTATTTTAAATGAGCATAATAAGGTTCCGAACTTCTGTGACGTGTGTTTTCATTTTTGTACGTTGACACAATGGGCACACGCGGAATTGTTTCGTACAAAAAAAAACCTGTTTACGAACACACTACAACGCATTTCAAGCGTGAGGTAGGCAGCTGTCTTAAGTCTCCATAAAGCTAGCGATGAAATTAAAAATGCGTGTTCTTACATACAGGTTTTGACTTTTTCGTTTACTTCTCAGAAATAGTCACGGCTCTATAAAAGGGAATGTAACTAAACTTCCATGTTATTAAAACAGTTATATCTTATTGACCAAAAAATAATACATATAAAGTACTTAAATTATATATGTTATCCAACTCTCGTTACAATTATAGTAATGCGTGCATGGCGTGTTAAATCTGGAACTAGGCCTAATATCCTTCACTTGATATTAAGTACAATGAAAGTACTCTAATATATAATATATGTATATTTATATTATTTATGTATATACACACAAACAGTGTTAAACATAAATATACGTACATAAACAAATATGTGTATATATATATATATATATATATATATATATATATATATATATATATAATCTTAGCTGCGAACACTTGGTTCAGTGGTTAGAGCTTCTGGTCAGTGGGTTCCGGGGTCGATTCCCGGTCGAGAAGGAAAATGTACAGTAACCTCCGTGGGTTCAAGGCTGGGTGTTGTGCTGCTATACCGTCCACATCCTACGGAAGGCAATGGCGTACCAACGCAGCTACATCCTCTCAAAGTAGCACCTCATGTTTTCCCCCTGAGCACCAACACAGCCCCCAGACTGAAAACTCCTCATCATCAGTGTGCTATAGTTGCTGGAACAAAGCCCTTGCTGGCAGGTAGCATGGGGAGGCAGGACAGTAGATTATAAGCTACCTCGAAGGAGTCGAAGTAAGCCTTGAAGCCCAGCCTCATCTCGGGCAGGGAGGCGTCGGGCACACCAAGAGCACGCTGCAGTTCCCTCGCTGTGGTGCCGTCTGCAGCCTCCAGTAGCATGGCCAGGTTGCTGGCGAGGCCGAAGGGCGCGAACACCAAGTTCTCTCGCCCCGGCGACAATGCCTGCACACACCATGCCGCACTTTATCTATCGAGCTCTCTCAAGCAAACACATTACCACCTTGCCCAGTCTTGTCGAGGAGTCGTGTTGCAGTTGTGTAAGAACAATTTTCAACTGGATGGGGAATATAAAGTGGGAGGGACATGGATATTTTTCCGGTCTTGAAACTATGAAATATCGATGTTAAATGCATTATTTAAAAGCAGATTAAGCTCAATGAAAGCGTTTTACCACTAACAAGTGTAATTATAATATATTGAAAAAAAAAATCATCACGTCAGAAAAATATACACTCAGTAATTTAACGCAGCAGGGATGATTATTTTTTACGTGAAAATATGGGGATGGAGATACTTTCCCTTGAACCCCCCCCCCCCTTACCCGGTCATTGCGCAACTGAGACCCAGTGATTTTTTGTGAACAGGATTTTGCCACAGTTTGTTTCAATGCAGTATGTGCACATCTAAAGTTCTTCCTCTTGGTGAGTGATTCTATGTTTTTAACTATCAGCTTCTTACAAGTCACAGACGTGTGTTGTCGCAGTAACCTTGTTTTGATTGGCACAGTCAAACGAGACACGTCTCTACAGTAACGCATTCTGCCAATAACCACGACGCATAGCTGCAGGCGTGCATGTAAAAGGCAATAGAACAAATAGTTGCAAATTCCTCTTCATTAAAAACAACTGTCTCTACTTTTAACCATTGGCGTGAGGTGATCACTTTCAAGATTTCATAAAACGGAGTATCTTGGTACATTTGAGGTTAGTTGTGACATGTGTAGTAAAGTGAGATAGACTGGGTAGGCTACTTTGGGACGTACTAAGTAAAGGCAGTTCGGAATAAAGTGAGCACTCGAAAAAGCCCTGCTAAAGATCTATTTCCAGCCAATTCGTATCTTTCCGCGTGTAGCAGCTAACAACGGGAAAAGTCTAGCCTCCTGGGACACGTCACTTTATGTTTGCGCGTGTAAGATAAATTGTTCAGTCGATAGGTACCTATATAGTTTGATAAAAAAGAAGTTTATTAATTATATAAAATACAATTATATCGCTGTCGGTTGATTTTGTTTCAGTATTGTTGTATTTAAATGTGTTATTTCGTTGCCAACCATACAAGCAGTAATGTGACTATCGGTAATGTTGAATTATATGTAGTAACAGCTAGTTATATTTTTCAAAGGTTAAATTATTAGTGTTCACTTTATTCCGAACGGCCTATAACTACGGACATATGGGGTAATTTTGTGTACGCACGGGGTACGTATGATGGGAGGCGAACGCAGTAAACTCTACATAACCGCGGCCGCTGTGAATATGAAGCAGCAACTACGTAAGGGTGCCTGATGTGTGTCTGGTGATGTAATTCGTTTATCTTAACTTTCCGTTCCGATAATATAAATTTTTTGTAATGAAATAATTGCCTATTACCACGTTTATTAATAACATTTCATTTTATCCTCACAAATTGAACACATTACATTTAAAATACATTTTAATAATTTCAAACATTGTGTAATATTTTTATTTCAATACAGTTACGTTTAATTATTTAATCACATACTAATTTCAACCTCATAGTTGATTTTACATTGTGTGAATCTTCTACATTACATAATGTTTTTACATTACCTCATCGACGTTTGTTAATTTTAAATACTGGTTTTTCTAATTAATTGACCATACTATGGGGTAGTTTTTCCAATGGCAGGTGATCATTTATGTGACCGAATTATATTTTTTTACTTCGTGCAAACTGAAGGCATATTTCAGAACCAAGCACAACTTTTTGAAAGTGATTTTTTTTCTCCACGAAGCCGAACCCTCAGTGCCGTGAAATGCGTTTTTAAATGTGATGATACTAAACACCTTCGGTGTGTAATTTTTCCACTATCAGTAAATGCTTAGCTCAGGGTAGAGTACAGCCCAATATTCTTTAAAAATTCATAATTTTTAGACGGTTGCGTATTGGATTATACAAGTTTGGTTTATTTGTTAGGTCTTGGGCCGCTGTACCACCCACCTCTTTATTGACGTCTACTCCCGGAACATCCTGTATATAAATAGTTGCAAACAACGTTTAGATCTTCTAAAGAATGCACCAATCTCAATTTTTTTGTTATTGTGACTTCAGAATCGTTTGCGTACGACATCGATGAATTCTATTTCTAATGCTTATTAGTCACATTGCAAAGTTCATTGTAACTAGTGGCAAAATGACATCGACTGGAAATAGTAATTTAGCATAGTCTTTAAAAACACAACCCCCCTCCTTAATGTAATTTACTTCTCCCTCTCTCTATCTTTCTCTCCCCGTCACCCTCTCTGTCTCTATCTGTAATTTGCTTAGTTATCATAGTTTTACTGTCCCTCTAGATGTAAACCCAAACTCACTAAGAGGTCAACACATTTTTACACTACACATAAATATACAACATAAATTTTTGTGTGTACCGCAAAAGTCTAAAACCTTGTTTGTGTTTTATTCAATAGATGAAACGTGCAATAAAACAGTTATTATTTATTTATATTTACAGAAAATTACTTCCAGTTGTACAAATCGTCATGATCGTTGAGGAAAACCTGTCTGAAGACAAAATATTTAACTGATTCTACTCTTAACATATTTTTTTCGGGCATTATACAACCATACAAAATATCTCATAGTCAATACATTGGAAACACTAATAATAAAGAAACTTACATACGTGTACACATACATGATAGTAAATTTCTTTTTCAAAAAATATCACCATATTTGTTAGTGACCATTTGCTTGTTCGAAGTAGAGACGATTAAATGGGATAACGTCCTTTCCGCTTTACATACGGTTGCCTGCACCATACATGTTTCTCTATGTGTAGCCATGACACAAATTGATCAAAACGTTTCTTGGTTAAACTGCTTGACAACCGTCAAACTCTAGTTTCTTGACTCTGAAAACTAATTATGTCAATCTACTGAACGGCTTAGTTCAGACAAAAAATCTGCCTCGCAGCGAAGTAATCAGTTTATTTATTTGTTAGATTTTTTCGGTCAGTAGCATGTACTAAATCGTTTTTTGCCAGTTCACAAACATTCTATCAAACGCACGAGTAACAGTCGCTGACTTTACCGGGAAACAATTAAACACAAACCGTAAAGTTCCAACACACGACGGCGATCCAGATTCGATTCCCGGCAGGCCCATCTTCTATCTTCGCATGTGGGAGACACGACGGATGTTATAGTTAGCCGACTGGTTTTCTCAGGGTTCTCCCGTTTCTCCCCGGTCTTGCATTGCTCCACTGCTTTATCATGAGATCTACTCACCTAAATTTCTTCACTCACGCACCCAACCAAAGTGAGGTGATGCATTGGTAAAACACTGGGCTTGTGTTCGGACGGTCCGGGACCGATTCCCTATCCGGTTTTGCTGATTTAGTTGTTTTTCTATTGTTTTCAGACATCACTCCAAATTGATGGTGCGGTGGTTTCTCACTTACAAGACACGGTCACTTCCTAATCTATTCCTAATTCCCAAAGGTACTTTCTGCCTCTAACAACTGTGCATCCTTGCTGCAAGTTTCTCTTGGGAACCGATAAAACACTTTGACAACAGTTACAAGCAAGCAACATATACTATATATATATATATATATATATATATATATATATATATATATATATATATATATATATATATATATACACGCGTAACATGTTTAACAATAAATTTACTACTAATAACTAACATTAAAATAAATTCAAATATTTAACAAACGAGTAAATGTGCGTTGAAATCATTATATTTCAGAAGTGTCATAAGCAGAATGTCTGTTATTTATAAAAAAAAACACATATAGCTGAACGTCAATTATAGCCTGAAAAAAAAGCCGTTGTGAAAATGTTTATTTGTTATTATTTAATTATAGTAATTTTTTCAAAGGGATCACATGCGTAGTTTTTCTTAAGGAAGGATTTTAAAAAGTGGAATATTTTCAGCGTGTACAAAAGTGGAATTAAAAAAAATTGCTTTAGTATATTATTACATTTAGTGATTTGTAAGAAGCGATGATTCTTATCAGAATTAAAAGAAAATCACTAAAACCATTCAATTTAGGGAAAACTTACCCAACACTTGTATATAAAAATAAAAAAATGCGTTTACAGTGGCATAGAAGATAAGTTTTGGAAGATGTGAAATGTTTACACTAGTTTTTAGTTACACGAAGGTTTTCGTATTTAAATTGTAAAGATGGATGCATAATGGCTCACAGAAAATAGCGAACAACGCTCAATTTATCCGGAACACCCTGTACCAAGACTTCGAACCACAGTAACAGAAACATGATAAATATTTTAACTGTGATCTTATATTTCAAACATTTGTCACTTAATATAGAAACTTCACATGTCTGATCTCTGTTGATAATCTTGCGAACTCGGTGTACAGATCATTCCCAATTTTGTGAAGCCCGCATAGTTCTTTATCGCGATATTAAAGTATATTACAATTTATGGTCGGTTTACCCTGAGTGTTTTCCAGGATTCCTCACCTTTCAAATAATTCATTCATAGGGTTTGAAGACAACGACATTACTGGTCAGCTGATCTATATGTAACGGAACTAAGCATTACACAGAATGGAATTTTCAAAGTGATTATGATACACAAACAAATTAGGACGACGCTCATGTTACAACACAAGCACTCTTGAAACAGGACTTGCAACATTCCTGTCGTAGCCACGGATCCACTACATCCGGTTATAGTACGTCACATACTCCAGCTCGAAATCCGGGCAGGACCACAAGAACCTGGCCGCCGCGCCACTTTCGCCTGGCTGGAACCGACGGATAGAAGTAACACATACTTCAGCGTGCTCAAGATGCAATAGCTCGACGAACATTAAAGAAGGTGTTGGCGGTCGGGGAGAGGGGGAATAGGAGAGGACCGATGTTGTAGTAGTACGATCTATAGGGACCCTTGATTTTCGCGAAAAGAAGTTTACCTCACTTTGTTTCCGTGCCTTACATGCACATCTGCAATTCTGCTCCGTGGTCAGCGATTGGATGTTTTAAACGTCACGAGCCTTGACATTCTACCGACAAATCACAGACGTGTGGTGTTGCAGGAAAGTTTTTGTAACTGGCTCAGTCAAAAGAGATACGGCTCTTCACACAGACACGCTGCCAATAACCAAGAAGCAAAATTGCTGTTGTGCACGTAAGGCACAGCAACAAACTGGGGCAAAATTACTTTCGCGAAAAAACAGGGTCCCTAACGATCTACCAAGGCGGTCCATGTTTGATTCGCCGGGGTGACATTCTTCGTTTGTCATGCGAGAAACGTGGCGAACATTGCCTTGTGTTTGACGAGAGGGCTTCCTCGGGTTACTCACACTTCCCTCATTCTTACATTCCATCGCTTCTCCTCATCCCGGTTCTGCGGCATACTTAAATGTTGAGCGCTTAGCATATGTATATCGTAGAGCCACGATTTTATGGCGAAAAGATTTTTGCAACATTTGGTTTCGATGCGTCATGTGCACACCTGCAGCTCTGCTACATCGTCTGTGATTGGATGATTTTACGCTCACTGGCCTTGGAAAATTATAGATGTACGGAGTGACAATAATCTTATTCTGATTGGTGCAGTCAAATGAGAAACGTGACTGAACATAGACACGCTGCCAATAACCTTGAAACAGAACTGCCGATGTGCACGAGAGACACTGAAACAAAGTGGGGCAAAAATCTTTTCGCGACAAAATCGTGGCCCTATGTATATGTGTTGACTTCCTTTCTTCTTCACTATACAGGTTTCTCTGTGTGTATCCATCACACTGATTGGTAAAGACAGGGAAAATTCTCGGGTTCGCTGACGTGTAGGCTAGCCTCCAAGAATATCTGTGAACTCAAGCAGATAGCAGATGTTCAATTAGCTGCTCGCTTACACAGTTAAATGGGCCTGCATTTAGTTACATTTTATTATTGGCTCAGGGACTTCCAGAAATGGTAAAATAGTCAAGCTCCAATTGCGAAAGTCACACGAACTTACAATTTCTGGGATTATAGCTTTAGCCTAAACGAAAACGCAGATATGTTAGGTCCCTACCGATTGGTCAAGGTAATATACATACACACATGCTGTCCGTAAACGGTTATATAATAAGCACATCACACGAATCCTTGGCTACATTGGAATATAAAATGCTAGTGGCAAAATTTTGTAAGATCACATTTTACGTAAGCAGTGTGGTAACATATCTACAATGGTTTCTTACTTAACGGTATCTTGCTACAACTCTTCTGAACATCGTTTTATACACGCAGGTTCAGGTTCAGAGCAGTCCAAACATGAATGTACGTTTAATCGACGTAAAATACATAAAATAATACATGAACTTGGAGAGCAAGTGAGGACTTTCTCCGTGCTATGTTGCCACATTGTGCTCAAAAATTGTCATACAACATTTTGCCACTAAAATTTTCGTCTCCATTTTTCTCCAAGAATCTCGTGGGGTGTTTATCATACCTGTTCATAAATATATTCATCCTTAATCTCCGTATAAATCTTCTCCTGAGAAAATTCACCGAGACATGTTTCGCGGCATTAATGCACATTTGTATTCTGGTGTGTATGTAGAAATATTTGCTGCACTGAGAAAAATAGGTTGGCTGATCTTAAAATAGGTGTCATTCTTACTTACAATTGGGACATTTGGACAAGTTTCTTGCATCGTGTATCACCATGCTCGGTTATGTAAAACGCATAATGGTATCACAAACTGTTGGATATAAAACGACTGTGACGTCACAACTTAACCACGCACTTCGCAAGTAAAACCAGTGTAGGCACACTGTTTCGTCCGTATTCGTGGAATTACATCATGACCACGTACGTTACATACAGTGTAAGGGTATTGCAGAAATGCTTTGTAATGGTGATACCTCTGTCATGAATTTTGGGAATACTTGCATTTCACACGTGTTTAAGATGAAACATACAGATTTAAGGGTGAACCGTGCTGTGGAATGGCATACTGTTTCGTCTTTGCGGCTGGACTGACGTTTTTTCAATCCACTTTCCTCAGTATTATCTTGGTTGCATGTTGCAAGCAAAATAGCATGATTATACTTTGAAGGAATCAAGCTAGTTTACATTATGCTTTTCTTTGTAAAAAAATTGGATATTTTTAAAGAATATACAATTAGAAATAACAGTTACATATATTTATACTAATGTTTATTGGAGTTTGGTGGAAGTTGTTTAGTCGTGGTTTCAATGTTATTCATGTTGTTTGATACTTATATACGTTTAAACCCTGAAGAAACTGAAACGTTCGACTTCGTTGGTGAGAAAAATAACTTGAGTTTCGAAAGTGGTCCCATTTTGCATAGAATAGTAAATCCATTTCACTTTTTCTGCACATTAATTCTGAAACGTATGTGATGTGTGAAGATGAACTACTGTAACATTGTGGACTGAAGTATCTTTACTGTCAAATAACTGAACAGTGAAGGTTTGATGTTCACGTGAAACATGTTGTCCTACTTTGTAGATAGCTCTTAACTGAAATGTGAAAAATGTTTTCGTAATCTTGTCCGCTATCCTGAGCTTAACACTAAATTTTTGCCTTTGTCAGAGCAGGGAGCATGCTAGAGAATTATAACCCCAC
This sequence comes from Medauroidea extradentata, assembly GCA_003012365.1. Classification (NCBI taxonomy): domain Eukaryota; kingdom Metazoa; phylum Arthropoda; class Insecta; order Phasmatodea; family Phasmatidae; genus Medauroidea; species Medauroidea extradentata. Next base: position 5,688 of record PNEQ01003046.1, on the reverse strand, counting down.
GTTAAATGACGATAACCTTATTTTCTTGGAAGACGGCTGAAGTTTGCAGGAGAAACCTGTACAAAGGGCCCAACACCAGAAGACGAAATTACATAAAATTTTAATTTCAACTCATTAGTAGCTCTTACATTCATAACACCATTTTTGTTTTTACACGTAAAATTTGATCGTACTTAATAATATTATCTATATGTTAATTAAGTGCGGTATTATAAATAATTAATTTTTCTATGTGCAAATTAAGATTCTGAATGACATCAACTACGACAATTCTCGGATTGTTTTATTCGAGTTACGAGAGCCTGTGTCTATATGTGTACGTGTGTGAGGTTTCCTTACCTGAAACAGTTTAGGAACCAGGTTGTTGCTAATAGCGGTCACTAGGTTGATACCACTGACGACGTCAGCAAGGTGGGCGGGACAAGGCGCCAACAGCAGGACACAACTAACTGCAACAAAACACAATCGTATTTTAAGAGGACGTGTTAAATAATTCCGTGCTAAAACATCAGTTTAAATTTGCACGTTCCTCAAAGCTGGTGTGCAAATAAATAACAGCATCACTAGAAAATAGTTTTTGCCAACTTTCTAAGCAAATATTTTTCTCGAGTAGCGTATTTGTGAAAAATAGTTTCTGACGCCCAAGTCTCGTACGTTTAATGGCGGCGTGACAGATTGCATCATTCTGGGAAGTTGTTAGCTCTTAAAGTTAGCAAATGTCATTATCTAGGGATGTTGATTTTATAGTTTTTTTCGTGTGGACTACGGAAATCATGTATATTTCAATTGGTGTTTTTAGCGTTTATGTATCTACCACACACTCTTAATTCAGCACAATTGACGTAACAGTTGAAGTTATCTAGCGCGTAAAGCTACTGTCTTGATAACTCGTAGCTGTGAAGTTTATTTCACAGCAATATAGATTTTCTCAGCTTAGAAACGTGGCTGATGTTACTGCTGCCATGCGAGTTTTCTCGAGGTACTTCTATTTTCCTAGTATTTTCATTCTGTCTCTGTTCCATACCCACTTATTGTTACCTCACCAGTGTTCAAGTATCGCTATTAAACACTGACCAAAATCTTTCTCCTATTCCTGCGTCAAGTTTTAATCTTGTAAAAAGAGCAATTCCATTCAATTCATATAGCTAACATTTTCTATGTACACTTGCATTGCCACTAATAATTCATAACACAATCATGGCCAAAATTATAATTTTGACATGAGGAACTCTTTTTGAGTGCATATCTGTAGATAATAAGTTGTTAATTTATAATACCTTCCACAGTATCAAGTTATTGCATGTATACACAGCTTCTTCTATACGGATATCTCATAAAACAATTTGGTGTCATAGAATTTATCAAGTTGTATTTCTGCACGTCTCCTAGAAGACATCCTATGTAGAATGGCAAATTACGGAAGTGACATAAATATACACGTCTTTGTATTTTATTTTATCTCCAAACTAACCCGCGAAATTTGCCTGTTATAGGAGTCAAGTAAAATTAAAAATCGAAAGTGATTCATGCTTCAGTATCACTTAGTCAATAAAATATTTTTTGCACGTGTGTTATCTATTCTTTACTTGAATTGTGATTTCTTACTTTCAGAAGAATCTTTGTCAATCGGCAATATAATCCTAATATGACAATAACTGTCTGAGAACTTCATTTATTGAAGAGACGTTATATTATGTTCGACGAAGTTTTCTAGCTTATCGTTTTGAATGCCACAACTGCGTCTTACTGATAGCAGTACTGAAGTAAAATTTGACACTGCATGACTTAAGAAGTTTTACACATTTCATTCGGACAATTCTAGGAGTATTTTTAACACAGAATTTATTTTAAGCAGGTTTCACAACTATTATCATTAAATTAAGTTATTTGTGTTTGGATACCTATGTAAAGACTAACATTCAACAAAAAAGCCAGAAGCTGCATTCAAATGTTTGTAGAATGAGAAATTAAACTTTAAAACTATGACCCTTGCTAATTCCAGTTTTATCGACATTGTTTCCATCGTACGGAACAAACTTGCTCACAACGATCTTCTCACATTTAAAGATTAGATTAAACAATTTTCAGAACACATTAAGAAATCTACAGATATGTTCAGAGATGCGATATTTAAAAGTTCCTTATTGTATCGCAGATTATATTGATTCTATTCTCAATGCCACTGGTTTCAGAAAAAAAAAATTAATAACAGGAACATAGGCTGCATCTTTAGAAATATATTTAAAATGATTTTGTTTTATGTTTATAAAGTTTGATATTGCAGTGTACAGTCTACTTTTCTTACGGTATTAGATATCAAGACTAAAGTATATCTATTTCCATGTTTATGAAAAATAAACACATATAGCAACAAAGAAAGGATGATTTGGTAGCGACATACAAGCCATCTTTTTACGAATTAACAGCACTATATCCTGAACTGAGCACCGCTTACAATTTTCTATGAGCCATTATGCCTCCGTCTTTACTATTTTAAATACGAAAACTTCCATGTAATTAAAAACTAGTGTAACCATTTCACAATTCTCAAAACTTTACTTCTATAACCCGAATTAATATGTTTTTTATTGTGATAACTGTTGTGAAGTGCTCACTTTAAAGTGAACCGTCTATACCTACGTATTCTTGTATGATAGTGTTGTAGTTTTAATTCCTGTACAATCCTAGAAAGGATGCAGGGTTTCCAATCAAGGGCTTAAAAATTATATTTATGAATTGTTTGTCTTCGGCGAAACTAAACCGATCCAGTAACACGTTGGACTCGAATTCGAGAGGACCCAGGTTCTGTCCCCGGCTACGGTCATCTAAATTTCGGATTTCGATGGTTTTACGTAACCGCTTTAGGCGAATGCTGGGATGGTACCTTAACGAAGGCCAAGGTCGAGTCCTTTCCCAGTTCCTGTCCTGTGAAATTTTGTCTCATCAACGAGACACAAAGCCCATTTGTACTACCTTTAACGAAAATAGGTACAATTATTGTTATTTAAACAATTGCGAATAGAGTAACAGAGAGAAGACGTGAAAATATACCGGAAATGGCACATGTAGTGTAATGAGAGACTGTAATAAACGCGTGTAAAGGAAGTAGTGATTGCTGGGGTAACTAGTGTTGCTGCACCATTTCCTCTCTTACACAGCCGGCGGAAGTTCTGGAGCTGTTGTTGAGTGACTCTCGTTGTCGTTGGTGTAGACTATTTAGTACCTGCTGTTTCTGGACGTTTCGCACCATTCTCAAGAATATTGTATTTCAAAGTTAAACGAGTTTAGTGTGTTAATTCGTAAATTTGAATTTTTACCTCCAGGTTTACTTTATTGCTGTTACGGTGACTTCCAAGGCGGCAAGTTTTCAGAGTGAAGATGTTGCTACGTCAGGCGTGAAGTGAAAAGAAGAACGGGAAGTGGACCAACCAGACAATGGCATCTCCTGGCGGGGATATGCGAACATGTCTCCAAGAAGGCCATTAACTACGTCATCTACGTTCACGCTAACGCCGCCGTTTATTGACTTCACTGAGCTATTACCTTCGTCTCGTACTTTTGTATATTATGTATACTGCAATGACCGACAATGACTACGCCCTCCAAGTTTTGATTCATCAGCTTTTCCAGTCATTTACTTACATATATTAATGTATACACAATATTGTTAAGTCACCAATTAATTTATATATATATAGTGTGTTTTAAAGTAAATAGTACAATAATATGTATAAGTGTAATTATGTTAATGTAACTCACTCATCACAAGTGTCTGTAAGTAACATAATACTACATTACAATTTAAATAAATTAATAAAAATGAATCGCCTGGTTTCCTGTCCTTTACTAATGCTAATCGTTGTATTGTTTAAAATTAATTAGTATTAAATTAATAAGTAGCTTTAATTAAACAGTTATTTTTGCAATATTAGACATAACAATGAAAACTAGGTTAATTCATGTTCCAATGTCTCAGATCATTATTATTTATGTATTTTGTAAATTAGCTCATATACCTAGATAACTATTTATTGTAACAGATTTTTTTTGTAGTATGTGTTCTAAAATAAATGTGTGTGAATAATGGGTTCAGTGGTAAATAAAGCAAGTTACACTTTAACTGCATCGATTTAAATTAAGGACGGAATAACTAAATAAAATTCTGTACCGATCCCGCCGGTAATTGAACCTAGATCTCTATTGGTGGAGGCGAGTGGCCTGACCACGATATCACCGTAGCCCCCAGGTATTGTAACTACATCAGTTTTGATTTATGTCTTTAGGTCATAGTTAAAACATGTATGTCTAATAATAACATTGTTGTCAAAATTATCTAAACGATACACAATTTTTTCGCAGAAAACTATCGACCAGTCAATAAAATAAGACATTAAAGTCACTCAATCTGAAGTACTTACATCACCAGTTTATACTGAACAATAAATGGTGTCGATTGGAAGTCAATACAGACTCCCTGTGATCGTATACAGACCTGATCGTGTTCAAAATTAACTTCTTCAAAGTGTTACGTAGGAACTACTTTAAAATGTTCATATACAGGTAACTGCGTTAGGAAAGACACGGTGAGTTAGTTTATTTAGTTATTGATATGCTTGTACAGTGTTTCCTAAGTGCATCAGATTGTAATGAAAACAAAAATTGCGTTGTAAGACGTAACATCCGTTATCATTCACGATTAATTTTATCTGTAACTTTTATTTTCGATTAAATTTTGTTAATAACTGGAATAACGTTACTTGCTTGACTTTGGCAACACTACAACGAGCTAAAATTATAAAAATACTAATTTAGTTTTCTATTTAAACTGCCAACTAAGTCATATTCTACACCCTTTCGAACCCGAATGTGCAGAAAAATTAAATTTTATCTAAAATGGTGACGGGACGGAGCTACAACTTTAACGCGTGCTGCATAGTAAGATGAAAGAGGACGTGAATGTATAGAATTTACTTTTCACGGAAAAATATTGCTGCAATTTTATAACTTAAAAAACGAAACATAAAATTTCCACACACATTTTTCAATAAGGAAATGTTTTCATGTAGTTGTTAAGAGTACCTGGTAAATAAACAAACGCTGAAAAAATCAATTGAATTCTACACTTTTTTCGAAGCCAATATGGATTAAATACAAAACGACAATCATAGGTAATGGTATTTGCCAACTTTATGATTAAATATGTCTCCAAAATTACTCATTCGCTGTGCGTGATCTCTTGCACCGCAGTTAAATGCACGAGGTTCCGGAGTCAGAGATTGTGCCTCAGAAGTTCGTAACACTGGAAACTATTTTATTCATAACGTTGGCTAAAACTATTGTCTAGGATTGCTGTTTTTTGACTTTCGAAAATTGGCTTCAAGAAACCTACAGTTATACAGGGTGTTCGAAAAGTAATGCATCAAAATGAAACCACGCGAGGGGGTGGGGTTTGTGACCAATTTGAGATGGGGAACCCGTGTCCGGAAACTAACCGTTACGCCCCTGTGAGCAAATTTAATTTCAGGTAAGTCTGGCAACGTCGCGCAAGCTGAAAGACATGATTTGACGGCTGGTTCTTGAGTGGCTTCTTCGCCCGCACATTTCCAAACAGACTCCTTGGCTCAGGGACAACGTGTTGGGCTTCAGATCGTGGGCCGGGAAGATTGCGGTTCGATTCCGGCTGGCTGC
>PNEQ01003044.1:59844-77661 GCA_003012365.1 Medauroidea extradentata | reverse complement strand
AGTTTGTAAACTTAAAGAGTAACATTTTACTCTACCCGGGCAAAGAAGTGACTTTTCGTAAACCTGGATACGAAAGAGTTAACAAAACAACATCGAAACTACATTAAACCTCTAGTTTCCAATTCTGCCACATGCAGCGCTGATATTTGACGTTCGAAACCATACACCCTAAATTCCTAAACCCTAAATCCCCAAATAGACCATTTCGAACACGGCTTTAGATAGCAGGTCACAAACTTCCATTTTGCGGTTAGCCAATGACATGCTAAAACCAGAAAGTCAACAGGTCACTTCTGCCACTCATGGTCAATCGATAATGCGGAAACCATTGTGCCTATCAATTCATTCATGGACCACTAGTGAAAGCTGTCCATGGCATAATTGGTTCTACAGACTCATGATGCTTATAGCACAGAAAGTAGTCATTTTCTTCGTATGTCTGTGTTGGTGGTTGGATTATTCTTACTTTTTTTGTATTGTGTATTATGAATTGTAACCAATGTACCAATAATCGTACATTTTGACGAATGGGTCCTGTAAATACATACTTGTAATATGTTTGCATTACTTTGCAAACCGAACTTAACCTATTTTGATGCTACATTATATTATGAATTAACGATTCGATAATAGTTATTTATTGCTATATTTGTACGTGATGCTTTGTCAGCTTACGAGAAACTGATTGTAGGGTCCACGCTCAGAAATGTAAATGGGAAAATGTTATGAAAGAAATTAAGTTGTCAAATGTATAACCAGATGACAGTGATATATGCCTTATAGCGATAATGCTGTGCCAGAGTGAGGCGTGGGTAAATATATCCATAATACCAAATCCCTCTCACTCATATTTCAGTGCTTATGTGTGAACTAATTTTGAAAATTTGCTGCCATGTGTCCTCGTAAAAATTCTACTAATAGAAATATAACAGTAAACACAAGAAATTAATAATTACCTAACCGAACTTTTATTCAATCACTTATTGTGAGTTTGTGATACAATTGTGTTTTCATTATGTGCTAAAAATCCCTTCCTAGCTAATATCAAAACGTCACATTCGATGCCTACTTCACACACAAGTAATATAATCACGTATATCGGCTATGTTAATTGGTCGTGCCGGAAATACACAGAAGAGTCTACTAAATGTCTCGCCTGGACCACGGTTTTAGAAATACCTGCTCGATTCCTCCAAGTATGCGCCAGCCGGGGACGAACTTCTGTCGAACCTCGATGTTCCCCGTGAATCTTGCAAGAGGGAGCTTACGTGCATAGCCCTCTCAACAATGCCTTGAACACCAATAGCTTAAAACTTTTCAAATAAATGTTTTGGAATATTGAAAGAAATTGGAAATATTGATCCTGCTACATTGAATGCTAAAGTTGTTGCGTTTGAAGAAAGTGTAGTGCTTTTTGTCTTTGTTGTATCGTTTTGGTTTTAAAGGTATTCTTTCAAAATTTGGAATTATGAACAATATAAGTGATATTGATGTTCGTAATATTATTTGTTTAAATTGGTTGGTATGAACAGTAATGTTGGTGCGTCTACTGCAGTAATAAACAGTATACAAGTTGCTGTGTTCTTTTCAAGAAAGAAGTTTAAGTTTGAACTTGGGGATGATATTATGTGTTTCGTTAAATTGGATGGAAGTATGGGTGTTATTAAGGTTATGGCCCAGGTTCAGTATGTGTACAGTGCTTAATATGCATTGGATCTGTGAACAAGTGCTGTCATTGTATTCAGAATGTCAATAAATGGTTGTATACAAATTTTGGTATTTTTATTTAAAAAATTGCCTCCTTTGCCAATGCCACCCATATAGCACTCGTATAGCACACTTGACTACTGAGCGAGGGCGCGTTTAGCTTTTTAACCTAGGGTCCTAATACATTGGCGGAAGTGCTCAAGGTCATGTCATTCCTCGCCTGGCTTTGATGATCCAGATGGAGCATGTCGCCGGGAGTGTAACCAAACAAACGCTTGACTTTGCTGTGAGCACGGCCGTAGAAGAACAGGTCTGGACACTCGCCTGGATATTTGACCCCCTTGTTGTTTGGCTGTAGTTCACTAAGTTACCGAGAATATAGTGTTTTATTGGCGCTACAGTTAGGGCGGTCGGACAAACTCCGCCCACTTCCTTTCCGCTAAGATAAACAATTAATCAAAAAGGATTTTTTATCAGTTTATGAAATACTTTCTTCGCTCACCAATTTAAGAAAAGGCTCCAGCAATCTTTATTTACTTTATAAATTCAACAATGGAAAAAAGTGGGCGGAGTTTGAGTCCGACTGCATTAACTAAAGCGCCAATAAAACACAAATATTCTCGGTAACTTGACGAACTACAACCAAACAACAAAGGGGTCAAGCAAAATACATTGGTAGATAGGCGAGTGTCCAGACCTGTTCTTCTACGACCGTGATCTAGGGTCAAAATACCACGTTCAATTGGGCTTTACCTCAGTGCCTTGGAGCTTGCTGTTTCCGCCCCTCTATGTTTACTACATAGCATGTTGCTATGGCGAGCAAGGGCATAATAAATGGGTGATTCGTGAGTACTGTGGTGAGCAAGGGCATAGATGGGTGATTCATGAGTACTATTAAGGTTAATTCTACTCATAGAGGTTACTCTAAGATTCTACTACAGGTTAGAAAGAAAATATGTTTTCTTATAGGAGAACTTGGCACAGGGAAAATTTCTGCCACCTGTTTCGCTTCAATCGCTAAGAGACCGAATAAATATGAAAACATAGTAAAATTTAATTTCAATGAACTTGGAAATTTTATTAGCCTTTTAATTTAATTTTAAAGTGTAAAGAAACCAATTTTGCATTTTAAATTATCAACTTAAAGTTGACGTGAACGGGGGTCGTGATTAGGTGTTGTTTGCCCGATGTGCCAGCCCGTTAAGAGAGAACGGGCATTCATGAGAGCACAGACTCTAGGTTTCAGGGCCACGTGGCCGACGGCCGTGGCGTTGCAAGAATACTCCCCACTCTACATCGCTAAGTTACTTACGCAGGGGAATCTTATGGCGTTCCCCATGCCCGTAGCACTAAGGTAGAAAAGTACACACATAAAACACACTGTAGGTATAGCACTGGAATGCGGGTTGAAGGGTCCCGCGCCCTGATGGCCGTGAAGCGGCAAGCAATAAATACAAACCTGTAGTTGGAAACGTATTTATTAGAAAAGCACCATGCTCCAATAGTACACACACTGGTGGCGCAATATGCGGATCCGGCCCTAAGCCCGGCCGGTGGGCGATGCTGTAAAGTGAAAATTCACCGCGCGGGCGAAAAATAGAATTGAAGTCACGCCCCTGGGCAACGAGTTGCAGGGGTGAACGGTACACCTCCGGGCCAGCAAAGTTAATTAAAATGTTCCAGATGATATGACTAGTGATACACTACTGATTAACACAAAATCTTGAAGGGCTGGAGTGACGAGAATGTCGACCATCCCGGTCCGCCGCGTAATGCCAGCTGGCGAGTCCTTCCCGCGTGTATGATGTCCTGCCACCAAAGCACAGGAAGCACTCGCAGAAAAACACAAAATCACTAAATTAAACAAGGGCAAAGGCCAAAAAAACTCACAATAACACAGCTTGAGGGTTAGAGTCCCAAATTTGAATAACGGACTAGTTTATAGAGAGTTTACGTAAATTAAAGTTACGTGAAATTTTGAACCACAAGACACTTAAGGAATTAGACACTGAATTTCTACGTTAATTGTATAATAATAATTATGACACAACGCTGGTAATTACTGATTAACTAAAACATGAAAATGTTTGGGGGAGAACACGTGCAGATATTTGGGCGGTGAAGTTGGCTGCGCGGGCGAGTCCAACTTGCTGCGAGGCGCAGGGGTGTATCACTGGGTTTAAGGTGAAATACGAAAAGGCTTAAAAGAGACACAGTACACATGGAAAACACTTACCCCTGGCCTTTGTATATTACTGCCTGCTAAATGGCGTAACTCCCATTGACGGAGCAAGCACGGGAGTGCTATTACGAAGTGTTTAACTTTAACGTTAATTTGCATCGCTTCTCGTCAAGGGGGCACATTCCTACCATTTAATGGCAGTTCTTAGGGGCCGACGCACACACTGGTGGCACCCGGCGTCGTGGGGGCGGCGTCTGGACGCTGCTACCTCGTGTGCCCACTTGGCCGGGTGCGTTCCCACATGTCGTGGCTGTACGGGCGCTCGGCCCGTTCCGTAATGGTGGCTTTATGCGCACGACGGGCTCAGAGAGAGGGAGTTGCGGAACGACCCGCGTCAAAGTAACTTCAAATTCCGCAAAACTCTGTGATTGGTCAGTTTGGTGCACTAGCGATACCAGCGCTCAAGTGGCAGAAATTTTCCCTGTGCCAAACTTATAACATTGATCTTTCTAACTTGTAGTAGAATTAACCTTAGTACTGTGTTTAGTTTTTAAAGAGAAACTGGAGAAAAAATAATTTCGTAGACAGACATTTCTTTATTAGTGATTTGCAAAGAAAGTGCAGCATATTCCAAGTGTTCGGGCATAATCAAAGCGCACTCGTTTAGGTCTATTACATGGTTATTGCCCTTTCATAGTTTTCGGTGCGCATTGTATGAGCACTTAAGAGTAAGCCATTGAAATACGCTGTGTTCATTCTGTAGTCTATGGTCTTTGTTTGTTATGCTTTGTTGTGGATGTCAAATTCCCGGGTTTCATGCTTTGGTTGTTACATGCAATTTACATAGGAAACGAGGCATTTGGAATTGATATTTATTGGTAAAGTTAGGTAATAACGGAGTGCAAGTTTTATTTTCTCCTTCTAGGACAGGATGAGCTTTTTAGAGGAAGTGTTGGCTCAAGCCGGTGAGTTCATAAACGGTTTTAAGGTTATTTGATGACCTGTTTCTACTGGACAGTTTTTAATACGGCATTATTTTCGTGGTCTTGCAGTAATGTAGGACGTATGCAGACTATAGTATTAAGAATAATTTTTTGGAGGAAACAATTTGAATATTGGAGACCAATTTTCAGAAGTTCTCATTTTGACACAAAAACTTATTCATTGATCAGTTTGAAAGTAATAAACTTATTTATATTAATTTTATTATATACATTGCATTTTGTAGACCTTGAAAAATTATAAATGCTCAAGGGTGTAGAAAAAGTAATGAGAATGGAGAGTTGTTGACAGTCAATGTAGGTGAGGTGTGTGAGGGAGTGGAATGCACTGCGGGAAGAGTTGGTAACTGTGAGGGGGATTGATAGGTTTAGGAAGGGACTGGAGGATATGCACTGTGGGATGGGGAGAAATCTTGCCATCAGGCGTTAGTCTAATTGCGAGTGTAAAACTTGTTGTTATACATACAAAACAAATACATATACAAAACATACCCGTAGGTATCACAAGTAAAATGAATTCACATTCAGTGATGGTAATAAAATATGTCATATTCATTGTTTCAATACAAACAAGATGCTGTAATTCATCAACACTGTAAAAAATAGCTGTAATTAAGTATTCTTAAGTATGTCTTAAATGTTTTATTTTGTACTGTATATGAATTTTTTAAGGTTGCAGGTAATTTATTATATAATTTCATTGCCGTACAATAAGTGCTTTTCTGGTACAGAGTTCAGTGTACTTGTGGGAAATGAAAGTCAAATTTTGATCTAGTGTCGTGACATTGAGTTGAAGAATTCGTCTTAAATTTTTCTATATTTTTACTAACAAATACAAGGACATAAAGAATATACTGGCTTGGCATAGTAAGTAATAATAGTAATAAATTGTATACTCACAATTGGGCTAACACCTCGTGGCAAGCAGAATCCTCCCCATCCTCACAGTTCCGATCATCTAGTCCCTTCCTAGACCTTCCAACTCCCCTAACCTTCACCAACATTTCCCTCAGTGCATTCGATTCCCTCATCATTCTCACCAGCATCGACTGTCTACCCTTCTCCGTTCTCTACACCCTCTGAATTTTCTCACTGTTCCTGCCTTTACCCTTAAAAGTTACTTTAGTTAATTTGCGGGCCTAATTTACCCGTCCCCCCCTCTCCATTCATCACCCTATACAACCTGACCAGCCTTTCCACTCTCCTCCTGTCTCTCAACAGTTTCCACCCCAGTTCCTTCATCATCACGCTATTCCTAAAGTCCCTTTCCTCCTTACCAGCCTAACCCTGCCTTTTCCATTTATGCATCATCGACCTCGCTCCCTGTACCTTTCCCAGCTCCTGCACCTCCACCTCCACGTACGGATCCCACTCCGCGGCAGCATATTCCAATACTGGGCGAACCATCGTGCAATATGTCTTTCCCTTCACCTTACCACTAACCCCCCTTCAACACCCTCTCGAGCAGTCCTAAAGACCTTCTTTCCTTCTTAACCACTCTGTCCATCTTAGATCTGCCTGTATCACAACTCCAAGATACTTATATTCTGAGGCTTCCTCTATCTCCTGCCCATCCCATTCCTCGCTACTCACCACTCTCTTCCTAGTATACCTCACCAGCTTGGTTTTACGTGTACATATATCTTCTTTCTGTTCTCCACTGTCCAGGACCACAACTATCAATATCCTCCTGCAATTTGTTTCCACTGCCCAGCTGTGTATACAGTACAGTCATCTGCAAACAGTGTTACTTTACTTGAGATCCTGTGTCCCATGTCATTCACCGTTACAGTGAATAACAAATGCCCCAACACACTTCCCTGCGGTACTCCCTCCCCTCGTGTACAGCTAAGGAGGTAGTTCGAGCCGGGGCACGGTGAGGCCCCAAGACACTCTGCACCTGCTTCTCCTCTCTCGTTTTCACAAAGACTGAATATATACAATTACTTGTTTTTAATATAAAACTTGGTGCAGTAATGGTATCTTAATGAGAACTATTGCAATGTGATCGTGATACAATGACGAGGAGAATGAATGGTCGCAAGGCATAGTTATTAGTGCACATTGATTTATGATGGTTGACACTGATAATTATTAAATATAATGATCGGGGTGGCGACCATATGGGCTTGTCACACAGTATTCCGTGAGGAACCTTGTCAAAGGCCTTCTCAGAGTCTATGAAGCAGGCATCCACCTACTTTCCCTCATAAGCTGCCTGAACCAAATCCTCCAACAAACCTGCCAACTGAGTCTCGCATGAATATTTCTTTCTAAATCCCTGTTGTTATTCTTGTATGGGTTGTTGTTTATAACATTTACCACATATTGTACAGTCAATCTCTCCGTCACCTTCCCTGTATTCGATGTGAGACTCACTGGCCTGTAACTACCTGGTTTACTCTATCCTCGCCCTGCTTGTACACTGGGACCACTAACGCCTCCGTCCATCCTTGCAGTAACCTACCATCCTCCAGCGACCTACCAAACAACGCCTCCAGATATCTAACCAGCTCCTTCCCTCCAAACTTGAGTGCACCATTTCCTATACCATCTGGCCCCACTGCCTTATTGCTCCTCAATTTACTATCCAACCTTTCTATATCACAACCTTTCACACGGAACATGTTATTTACTCCATTGACTCCTATAGATGATCTACTCCAGTTGTCCTTTGCCTCATACACTGACACGTATTGTGCCTACAACAGTTCAGCCTTTTCTCTGTCATCTGCGTCAGCCCTTCCGTCCGCTCCTCTCAAAGTTTGGATCGTTTCCCCTCCGCCACTCACCTTTCTAAGACACCCAAATAATTTTCCCCATTCCTTGTCCTTTCCTTCCTCCATCGTACTCTCTAAATACATATTCCTTGCCTGCTTGATCTTACTTTCCAAATCTCATCCTGTTTCATGGATGCCCAGGTCCCTTATATTCCATTTCCTCTCCATCTAGCATGTAGTTGCCTGCCTTACCTCTTCAACTTTATGATTTCCTTCCCATTGTATGGTGGATCTCCCCTTGCCCTATAACATTTCTGGGGGACAAATTTCTCCAGCATGTAATGTATTATTCTTTTAAATCCTATCTTTAAGTCATCTACTCTGGTTTCTCCAGCCCGTTGTTCAAAGTTTTCCGTTAGAATCATTTTCGCTCTGTTACAGTTGCCACGTCCATACTGCCAAACAGCCCTCTCTTTGGATTGCCCTACCTAGATCTTACCCAGCTTAATTTTCACAACAGGGATGTCATGATCACCAATTTCCTCCAGGACCACAACACTAACACATTCCCTGGCCTGACCAATACTACATCCAGCACAGACCCTTCGCCATTCTCACTCCTTCTTGTTGGAGTATCCACCACCTGCATTAATTCTCTATCAATTAATACTGAAGCCATTCTCTGCATCTTAGTGTCCATCCCCTCCTCTCCTTCGTTCCATTGAACACCTGGCATATTCAGATCACCTGCTACGACAACCCACTGCCTATCCCTCAACCTATTCTTTCCTTGACAACTTCAATAGTCTGCCATCCCTGCCCTAGTGGCCTATACACTGCCAGTATTGTTATATTTCTGCCACGCCCACTTACTTTGGCTTCTATAATCCCTTCCTCTTCACTAAACCATTCTTCAAAACCTTTTAGTCCCTGATTAATTTCTATTTTCCGCCAGTTTGTATCATTCCGCTGAATGTAACATAAACATTGCCACATGCTTTTATTTACATTGGCTTGTACAATGTTTACATTTACATTACACTGCTGCAGTAAATGTTATCTGTAATATTTAGCCTACTCATTAAATTAACGGGTGCTGTGTATACGGGATAGATTAGAAATAACTGTATGGTAAGATATTGAACAAGAAAAGTGTAATGTGTATTGCAGAGGGATATTGCAATTGATGCTACGACTATTACAGTTAGACAGGAAAGTGAATCAACATCAGGTTTGTGCAGCGAGGCGGAGTTGAGTGAGAACAAAGACAAAACAAATTATACCTGGTTGAAATGCTTACCATCGTCCTTGCGATTTCTCGGACTGTGAAACAAATACTACACACAAAAACATGCAGATGAGTTGTTAAAAAAAAATAAGTACATTAGTGATTAATGATTTTGCGTAGTGGAAATTTTATTTACCAAAACTATCCTGATGCTGTGAACAAATTATAGCAGACATATGTAAATACCTTCCGTGTAATTAAATAAAAAATATGTATAGTTGGGGCAAGGGAAAGGCTCTATTTCTCTTACTTGCAAAAATAAACGTGTGGCATTTCTTAATGAGAAAAGAGTTTCATGTCTCGGAATATAGTTCATGCAGTTAAAAATAAATTTAAAAAATAGTTGGCTAGCTTTGGTTGATTTCAGTCAGTAAAGCAAAAGAACAAAACTTAACTCATGCCACTGGTTGATGTTCGTACCTCTAGTCACTGATAAGAATTTGTCAATCACTATGCCACATTTATACCTCTGCAGTATTGATTTAGTGTTTCAAATTAATGATGTGTTTAGTTCAACCCTTATCAGGCTTCAAGCCATTATGGAAAGTGCACGTTGGACATCTCACATGCCACTTTTCACATTTACAAAAAGGGCATGTAAGCACCCTCAAATATCCCTTTCAGCTACGAGTATGAATGAATCCTCTCGAGTCCTGTATGCGGGCTTAGGAAAAGTTATAAATTAAATTCAATTAAACTTGAGCTCAAAATCTACACATATTTTACACATTAGTTAACGTAGAAATTTTACTGTATGCACTGATTGCAGCATTTTCTGTAAAATGTCATTTATAGGTACTTCATATAATATTTTTTTGCTCCTTTTATATTTTAATGTCCATGCTTTCTGTTTCACCATCATTGTGGTTTTGGTTACTTACAGTGTTTAAATTTGATTAGGCATTCACGCCATGTTTTGTCTAACAGCAGCTTACCTTGCTTGAGTGCACGGTAGTTATGAGTGGATCTAGAAGACTCTGTCATGACTTATTAGGTGCTTAATTCGGTACTCAATGTTGCTTTTTAATTTCTAAAGGTGAAATATTGCTGTACTCGGGATAACCTCTTGACTTGTTTAAATGTGTTTGAAGGTTTTGGAGAAGATAGTCTTGGGTAGGCTTTGCGTAAGTGCTTGCGGATTTACCACGTGACATATGGTATTAATAAGGAAAGTTGATTATTTTCTGGCAGACAAGTTGGTAGACAGTGGATAAATCAGAGGAAGGAACAGGATAAAAGTAGGGGAACCCTTGTTGCATGATGTAGAGGTTATGTCAAGGTTGCCATAGGGAAGCTTGCTGGGCCCCTTTGTTGACCATAATGGCGTATGACCAGGGTTTGGTCATAGGTGTCAAAATAAGATTCTTTGCCGATAGCTGTGTGCTATGTGCGGAGGTAGGTGGAAGGAACAAGTTGCAGAATGATACTGGTTCTGAAAAGAACAAAATTAAGGAAAATGTGAGAAAGACAAAGGTTTTGATGTTTATAAGGAGTTTTTGTGTATGGATGTATACAGTTGGAGGGCAGGAGGTAGATTAAGATTAGGAATATAAGTACCTAGACACAATGTTGCAGAGTAACTTAGGAGGGCAGAGAGTGGGTACGGATTGTTTTTTCTAAGGGGAGAGGGGCTCTGGGAATACTGGGAAGGTCACTGAATGAATTTAGTAGTTCAATGAAAGAGAAGGCATCAGTGCATTTTCTGAAATCACAACTAAAATAAAACGTTTTCCTGAAGAATGTTGAATTGGCAGTTTAAAAAATGTCTGTGCAGCATGCTTATGGTTGTGGTGTTGTGTTTGTTACAGCGGAGACAGAGTTGGTGAGCCTGAACGAGAAGATAACGGAGATAAATGAGCGTGTGTCACAGCTGAAGCTAGAGGCGAAGGAGATGATGGAAGACAAGTACATTACGCTGAACTTTATGTCGCAGGACCCACATGAGCTTCGTGCCCTCGTACAGAGACTGGGTGTCGAGATGGACCGCCTCATGAAGCATATCAACAGCCAGGTTAGATTATGTAGTTTAGCTGCGTAGAATTCTTGTGCTTTGCATCCCAGGTCACAGCCACATAGAACAAGTCTGTCCAGCCATTATACGTCTTCTTGAGAGCTGTGTGTAGGTTGGTTGTTGCCACGTTGTCTCAGTGACAAATCAGTGTTAAAGTAAATCACTTCCCAGTACTGGTAGACGGATTTAAAGGTGCAGTAATTCTTTCAGTCAAAATAATTATGTAACTTTTGTGGTACAGTATTGAATATTGTTATAATACAAACTAACCAAATACCGGTACTGTATTGGGTTGTACCTATTTATTATTTTTTATACCTAATACCTAGGATGCAATTTTAGAATGTGTATTTTTTTAAAATGTGTGTTCACATTCGAATAAAACACTAGACACTTCAAATCTGAGAGTGTACAGCTCACTAGCATTACGTAATAGAAATAGGGACGACCTGAAGCATGATTTACATGCTGGGTAAAATATCCAAAGTCTTCCAAACTGTGTATACAATTTATTCCCTTTCAACTTCTAGACCTTGACATATTCAGTAAATGATATTTATTATTTGGATGCATTGCAACTACAGTGAAATCTCAATATGTACATTATTCTCATTTGTGTGGTTTTCCTGCAAGCATAGTTTATTTTTCTTGGTCCTGTCAAAATTCATTTACAACTACAGTTTGTGTAGAACCGAATTGTGTTGAATTTCCGCATCTATGGAACACATTCTGTAGTCATATTTGTCATTTGTATGCATTTCAAGACCACATCCATTGAATGTCTACATGTGTTGAATTTTTTTGTCAGTCCCTTGAGAAACAAAGGATGGACGTTCCACTGTAGTCTGCTAGGATCATTCTTTGAAGGTTTGATTTTGCTGTATCAATCACAGAAAACAACTGGTACATTCGTGTGAGGTTACCTACATTAACTATTTTAACATTGCTGCACAAGAAATGAGAACAAAGTTGTGGAACAATCAATAGTTGACGCAAGCAATATAGTTTCCACGAATGCTAAATCTATTTAGGTTCTGCAGCAACTTTATGTGCCGTATTTGTTTGCCACAGCAAAGTTTACTGATTTGTACTCATTCGTAAGCTTGTGCAATGTACTGTACTTTTGGCAGCATTGACCACATTTTTATAAAGTACTTCTTTGACTTTACATGTTTTTTGGAGTTGAAGTTGTTTTATTTTTGGAATTGTCGTGAGGTAGCTGTAATTAAATGATGTAAATAATTTTAATTTGTGATTTGTTTCATTTGTTAGCTGTGTGCAGAAAATATTTAATTTTAACTGCCTTCTTTCGATTTTTATTCTGACCTTCTCATCTTGCTCACATCATTTACTACGTTTCCATGTCGTTTTTAAATCATTTTCTCTCAACTTACAAAATAATAGAGTTATATAACGGACTGAAGACGTAGCCCTTACTTCGTAACCGAATGCCTTACTGTACTGTGGAACATAGTAAAGAAATTTCCCACTTAATAAGTTTTCCTTGTTAATAAGCATTATTTCTTTCAGTCTCATCGTAAATGTTTTAACAAGGTTTTACTGTATTTGTCATGGGCCGAGTAGAGCTGAAACACAGGCATGACAGCGGGATAAGACCATCATGTAGCACATTCCTGAGACGCAGAAGTCCACCCTTGGCTAGTCCGGCCCTACCATGTTATACAACGGGATTTGAGGACAAAGGCTGAAATGATTCTTTTTTTTTCTCTCTTAGGAAGCTCGGGAGACAAAGGGACAGCGAAGGTCCTTCCAACTTGATGATTCAGGCATCTACCTCTTAAGGCAGTTAAGGAAGGAGGTGTTGCCTCCAGAGTTGCCTGGTGATTGGGTGGTTATGGCAAGAGCTGAGCTACGGAGTCATGTGATGTAAAGCATAGGGTGGAAGGTTATTCACAAAACTGGCCACTATGGAGAGTACGATGGCTAGTGGGACACGTTAATGTGCTCACCATTGCATGCGGAAAGTGTGAATCTTATAAGAGTTAGTCATGAGAAAACTTCTTGGCTGTTAAGTATTTTAAACAGAATGACTTTCTGTGGCACGTGAATCTGTAGCCATGAATGGTGACATGTGAACTTTCACGGACGACTCTATAAAAGGTGCGCAAACTAATTTTCTTGTAGCAAGGACAGTGTTCTTACCACAGTGGGAGAGACTTGGGGCAACGTGAAGCTGTCTGCCTGAAAGGACTTCTCCTGTGGCAGGACATAAAGTTAAAAACCTCGTGTTTTATCGGAATGACAAATCACTTAATTAAGTATAAATTGGCGAGCTGGGTACCCAAAAACTTTAGTGATTCAATATTGGTAGTCATAAGTGAGTGATAGCGCTGATGAACAGTGAATGTTGATGCACGGACATTGAATCCTTCATGTGCAAAGTTAGCCAAAGCGTACAAAGTAACTGTCTTAGGCGTTAGGTTCACCATAATGAGACAGCAATGTTCACAAGTAACCTGACCCTACAGTTCATGTTTGACTAACTGTTCTATTCTTTAGAGTTGATGCACATTACCATACATTCAAGTTGTAGGTCTTTTTAGCATTTATGCTAGATGAAAGTAAAGCCCTGTGAGTTTACTTCACCCGCCCCTTCCTCATTCTCCTTTGGTATGCAGAAATCGTGAAACAAACTTCAAGTATATGTAGGAGTGATCTTTTCACTGTGGTGGTTGTTCCAGACGATGCAGCAGCTGTGCAACTCTACAGGGGAGGTACAGAAGCTGCTGGCATCGCTGAAGGAAGTAGCTCTCAAGTACCAGTACGTCACACAGTTGCTGTCCATAGATATGCAGCTGAACGAGGCTGGCAAGGCCTACGAGGAGAAGCGTTATGTCGATACTGCCTGCTCCCTCAAGGTAGACCTTAAAACTTCAGCATATTAGGGGCAAGAGTGGTTCGTACCTGCCAGCTTGCATTCATATAATTTCTGCAACGCTTAGGCCTACGTTTTAGCTTCGTGCATTTTATTAAGTTAATATAGCTCAGTAGTACCATTTCTATAATTACCTTTAAGAAAAATATATTTATTTCCTCTAGGAAAGGTACTTAAAAGCAGAAAAATTTTTTAAAAATTTAGTTAAAGCTCCTTACATCCAACTTAGAATAATAAAAAAAAAAAATTCAATTTAAAAAAAGGGTTGAGTACTAATACTTTTTTTTTGTGTTTCTACATTCCCAACCCCCAATTCTAGTCCAAAAAAATTATTTTCATCAGTGTGTAGTACGTAAGTGTACTTATAGAAGGGCAGTTCAAAAATTATAATGCTAATTGTTTAAGCAAATATTTTTGTAATTGCAAAATATTCCCTAGCCCCACACGCTTGAAATCTATTTTGTACTGTTGGAAAGTGGTACTTTTGTGTCCTTACTAGAAAGTAGTTATGTAATTATTATTGCAAATTTTTCATTAAAGTCAATAGGGAAATGGTAAATTAATATTGTAATTACTTTAAATTTGTTTTTGTTCAGGATTTAATATTGTTACGTTTTGTAGAGTGATTTTGTTGTTACGCTCTGCAAAGCTACTGAGGGAAAGTAGAACAAATTAAATTAAGTTTATTTATGTGTGTTTGTAAAATAAACGTCAGTCTAACAGTAATTTATTTTACAGATTTTTGGTACAAAATTTTTTTTAAATATTCCAAATAGTTTTTTCCTTTGCTTTCAGGAACTGCTAGGTCTGCTTAAGACAGTTTCCAAGACAGAGTCCCCAGAGATCTTCAAGGCCTTGTCCACAGAGCGAGTGTACATATTTGAGCGCTTCATGTACGACATGACCCAGGCGTGGGGCTCCTGTCTGTCGATCGAGGAGACAGATCTTGCAGATGGAGGAAAGTTGGCACGCTTGACTGTTCACACAGACCGCAAGGAAGAGCTAGGGCAAGTCTTTCAAGCTCTGGACAGTTTCGACCATGTTGACTTCGTGCTCGGCAAGTTCTCGTCGGCTCTGATGAGCCGCATCCTCGAACCGGTAGTGAGGAGCCGAAGCCAAGCAAGACAGGCTACAGAGGAAAATGCCGCAACACTAGAAGTGAAAACGTTGCCGGGCACTGCTCCTCCTAAGTATAATGACGTGATGCAGAGCCTGACGACAGTGTTCCGATTCCTGTCTGCGAACCTCAATATCGTAGTAGGGCCGGAGGCGACGCTGCTGTCACGGGTTGGAGAGGTTGTTGGGGAGGAGTTCTGTGCCTCCTTGGTGGAGCACTGCGTCTCACACCTGGTTCCAGGACAGCAGAGCCGGGATGCGGAGCTGGTGGCCCAAGTACGCGAGGTGCTGGTTGGCTTGCAGACGCAGCTTAAATTGAGCAGGTTCCTCCACAAGGACAACAACACCATGGCTGAACTCGCTGCCAACATGGACCAGCTGTGTTCGGGAAAGCAGTGCCAACAACTGCTGGACCGTGCACGCACCATCATGAAGAAGGACTTGCACGACATGATGCGCATTTGCCCACAGGTCAGTTTCACACCACATTATGATGTCCACAATGACGGTAGAGTTGTGTTATACCTCTATCCGTCATTTCTCAAGGGACTTACAAAAAAAAATTTTAACACATGTAGACTTTCAATGGATGTGGTCTTGAAATGCAGACAAATTCAATACATCTGGGTTCTATACAAAAAGGTTCCACTGTGTTTTAGTTGTCTTAATCAAGGAAGTATAGTAAACTTGTAAGATGATTGAATGGTTCGGTCAATCACTGTAACTTAGGTAGTGTAATAAAGAGAGTTTGGTCAGCCCTTAACATCTAGGTCTTTAGAACTGATGAAGGGCGGCAAGAGGTGAGTATGGTGCAGTGCTGGAATGAAGGAGCATACGAAATGGGAGATTCCTAAGAAAACGCACCAACCAGCAGCATCATCCGGCATGATTGCCACATGCAAAATTATTGAGAACTGACCTCTCCGGGAATCGAACCTGGATCGCCTTGGTGAGTTGCAAGAGGTGTAACCCCTCGACTACCATCTGAATGTGAAGGAAACTGAAACAAGAAACGTTTAAACTGTGTTCTTGTGGCTGTGAATGTATTGAACTGTTGTGTGTGCTAGGTTGTTTACTATGAATGGACACGTTAATACCGAAATTGTGTGTGTTATACAGTATTGGCATATTTATGTGCAGTATAATGCTAGTGGGGAAACTGAAAGCTAATATTGAGTGTGTGTACGCTAATGATCTTCTCACATGAATTGTTCATTGCTATTTACATTTTAATATGATTGTAGTTTTATGTTGCCATTCTGTACATAAGTGGTTACAGGTAACCTGTAATTGCTAATGCTGTGCAACAGTTCATTGCATGATTCTGAGTTTAAAATGATGTTGTGACGTGCACTGGCACGTAGCACTTACTTGGCCCCTAATCACACGGTAATTTCAATTTTTTTTGTCGTAAAATGTTTTTTTTTCTCTCTGTTTATAACAAATTAAGTAGGCCAAATTAACCAGGTATAAGGATGTATACGGCGGGATCCAACATATTAATTGGGGATGCGAGTAGAGAAATGTGCATTAAAATTCTCCTTTTAAGTTTAAATTTAACTTTAAAGCAAGAGAGAAGTATAGAATTTTACGTGTCAATTTTATTGGATTTATATCGTGTTTGGACTCATTTGAAAGCTAATTTAATTTCTAGCAACTTTTCTAAGTAAACTTTTCTGATATTTTGCCTTGTTTGGATTATTTAAATTTCAAGTGGCTTATTAGCTTGCTTCGTCTAGAATAGGATTTATGTGGCAGGCTAGTCGTAGTTCTCTTGCTTGGAAGCTCGTACAGAGAAGTGCTGGCTTTTAAAATTTCAAATAAGCTTGGAGCTAGCCAGTGCTTAGATAGATTTATCTGGCAGGCAGGTCAGAGTTCACTCGCTTGGAGGCACGTACATGGACGTGCTGGAATGCGGGGACTCTGCAGGACGTTTCTCGACCAACGTGGGTGGTAGTGTCGTGTGCAACAACACTAAAAAGGTGGTGATCCGCGACAGATTGAGAACGCTGCACATCCCCAATTAATAAACTAATGAATATTTAGCTGGTAGTATGGAGTAAAATGCTTTGTAAATTTATCAGCGTCTATGTTACGTACAATTTTTAGGTTATAAACGTCAATTAACCAGCTTTTTAGGCAAGTTGGATCCTGATGTATCCCTCCGCCGGTCGGCTGAGTAAGTCAGAGTGTCCGCCCAGGAAAGTCAGTCGTGATATGTCGGAGCTTGGACTCGGTCGCGGAAAGATGGCAGGCTGAGTTTTTTGTGATTAGTTGGGGCGTCATGACGGCAGGAAGAGGACGTGTAAAAGTTGGAAGAGGGGCGGTGAAGCTTAGAGGGCATATCCGCGAGTAAAGGGGGCTGCGTAGCCAGCACTCTAATATGTATTTCTTTTGCGGTGTTTGTTAAGAGTAGTACTCAAGTAAGTAGGTGCAAGAAATAGCTGCACATGTGTGTATAGCAGTATATTTAAGACACCGTTAGTGGTACCCCGTAGTTTAGGTCGTTTTCCTTTGTGGAGCAAACTGAGGCAGATCACAACCGATAGTAAACTGGGACGAACTCTCATGACTTAGTGAATTCCGCCACTGGTGTTACCTATTTACGTTCACACTGTAAGACATAAATCACGGGATAGAATTTTTGTACATTATTGTGCCATGTACGTCTGGTGAACTATTATTAAAAGACTGAAAGTTATTAAAGAAATTGGCTCCTTTTTTTTCTTCTATATAAACTCCTTAGGTAAACTCCTCAGGCTATCCGGGCATATTAATAACAAACAAGGAAAAGTCTAATTAGATAAGTCGTCGCCGGCAGCAAGGGCATCATAACCTCCAACATCTAGATAGTAACAACAACGTAGACGTGACGTAGAGCAGGCCCCGTCACAAT
>PNEQ01003044.1:0-58844 GCA_003012365.1 Medauroidea extradentata | reverse complement strand
GTTATTAAAGAAATTGGCTCCTTTTTTTTCTTCTATATAAACTCCTTAGGTAAACTCCTCAGGCTATCCGGGCATATTAATAACAAACAAGGAAAAGTCTAATTAGATAAGTCGTCGCCGGCAGCAAGGGCATCATAACCTCCAACATCTAGATAGTAACAACAACGTAGACGTGACGTAGAGCAGGCCCCGTCACAATGTTTTTGGAGGTTTCAGTGCTTTTACAATGCAACAACTGAAGGCTTTTTTCTGTTACTGTTTGGAATTAAATTACAAAGAAAATGTAAGTAATGTGAAAGATATAAGGAAAACCACTCGGGATTTTGCGAACTTTATGAGTAAATATTTATCCAAAATTACTAATTCGTTACGCGTGATCTCTTGTGCCACAGTTAAATGCACGCGATTCCGGCATCAGAGTTTGTGCCACGGAAGTTCTTTACACTGAAAACTATTTTGTTTAAAACGTTGGCTAAAACTATTGTTTAGGATTGCTATCGTTTAATTTTCGCAAATTGGCTTCAAGAAACCTACATTTATAGATTAATGTTTTTAGCATTGAATTACTGTATGTACTATGCCATCTTAAGGAAATTTTTGTTTAAAATAATGCATAAAAAACAGAATAGGTAATTGTTGCAACTGAAAAATCTGTATACTGGACCTTTCATGTTGTCTAGAAACATGTTTTAACAAAATCGCGTCTTTTCTTCTTCTTTAATACAGCCATTCAAACCATCCGTGATCTGATAACCAAATATTCTAAATTCTTCAATAATATAATTGGTATCCCTTGATCTGATAGTAATTTTAAATTCGGTAAAAATGTGAAGAATATCTGTAATGTGTGGCTGTTGAAAAATTTTGTTGGTGTCGAAGGCGTGTTGTTGGACTGACATGACATTATAAATCCTCCTTTATTGCAGCAGTCACTGAATTAATGTTGTTCACGTGTATGTACCGTATTTACTCGTGTACAGTCCCCCCTTTTTTGCCCAAAATTTATGTTAAAAATTAGGAGGGGGGGCTATACACGGGACAAACTACCATCACTGCCAAAAAATGTGTAAGCACTCAAATCACCGACATATTTGTTTTATATGCCGATTATTACTGTGAACTTTCACAAAAATGCAAACAATAATAGTAAGCTGTACTAGAAATGCTTACATCAACTAATTAACGTGTCTGGGTAGTCGGTACCGATATTAACAGCGCGGGAGCGCTCCAACGGTGTTTGTAAACAATGGAAGGTTCAAGGTTAAAGATTCTATTTTAAGGAACATGGCCGTGCTTTGGCTATTGAACTTAAATTAAAAAAACGGGCCGTGTTTACCGGCTATCGAACGTATAAAAAAAAGTAAGAAATCATAACATAATATAATTATTTTACAAAACTCAACTTATTTTAATTTGTTGCAGACGCCACGTGCGCATTTTTGCAGTCGACATCAAAATGTCTCGCGGCACTTTTTTTGAATGCTCTTGAGCATATTTCACCACTTTTAACTTAAATTCAGCAGTGAAACTGCACCGTTTTTTCCCCATTATCAAACGATGTAACTAAATAAACTGACAAGAAAACAAGAACACCGCGACTACTGCTAGCAGTTTCCGATAGGCCTCTACGCGTGTGTGTGTACCTCACAGCAGAGCTTGCACAACTGAAGAATGTGAATGTGGCAATGCAGCCCCCCGCCCTCCCGCCAGCACACACACCAGCCCGCCCGGGCCTCATCCTCCCACATGCTTCTAGCCATCTGCCCGGGCTCACACTCAACTACTGATAAACTTGTCCGCTGCTACGCTCCGCGGCCAAGCCAAACAAACAAGAAGTGTCCGGCTGTTGCTGCGTGTTTGTATTACTTACGTTAAAAATATTCTTTTTAGGCGTGGGAGGGTAATACACGGAATATTAATTTTTCTCTAATTTACAACTTCGAAATTGAGGGGTGGCTATACGTGCGGGGGGTGGCAGTACACGAGTAAATATGGTAATTATAAAATTTTGTGGAATGCAAATACATTCTTAGTGCAACATGTTGTAAATGTAAGCCATCGCAGCACTACCTATGTTTTCCCAAAACCACTAGTGTAATCAATTCCCAATTCCATCAAGATTCTATGTGGAGAGCTTATTTGTGGATATTTTGAAAATCTGTGACATGAAAAATAATTTTTACATAAAATTTATTTGATCTGTTTGTAGCCACCAAAGAAATTACCGGTACGTAAGAAGCCTCAGTCTCCAGCCAAAGCCCAAAACGGTTCACCACCAACAAAGGAGCAGACGAAACCTACGCCTACGAAGAACAAAAACAAAGGTTCTTCAAAAGCTTCAAAGGATGAGACGTCTCCACCAGCACAGAGTGCGGCTTGCCCATTAAAGTGTGAGAACAAGGCAAAGAGCCACACAGACGCACCCCCTGTGAAGTCCCAAGGCGAAGTTTGCACTGCGAAGCAGGACAGAGACCCTTCCACTCCCATCACAGAGCTCAAGACATCTGTGGTGAATGTAGAGAAGGAGGCTAGTGTCAAGGATGCGAACCTCTTCAAGATATTGGGATTTACAAAAACTGAAGTAGATCAATCGCTGACTACTTTCTTCCTACCTGAATGTCAAATCAGGTAAGCTAGGTTATCAGAGTGCTGAAGGTAAAATTTATTGGCTTCTGTGCAGCTGTACAGCTTATTAATCCCTGTGCAGTACACAATTTTTTCTTTATTAATATTTTCTTGGTTTTTGTTTGTGGAAACTTATGTTATTCCAGCCATTTGTTATTGTGTAAGTGTATGTTTTGGTTGCCCTACTGTGTGTGTGTGTGTGTGCGTTTATATATATATATATATATATATATATATATATATATATGTGTGTGTGTGTAGTAGAACCCCTACATTACACTTTCTAAGGGGACAAATGAAAAATGGTGTAAATGATGAAGGGAAAGTGTAAATGGAGGGAAACAACAAAAACTGTGACAAAACATATATTAATTAAATTTTTACATGTTAATTCATAATTGCAGGACAGATGAAATATGTGACCTCAAAAAGCCATTATAGGTATAATGATAATCCTGTAACAAAAAATGTTGTTTAGCATCAAAATTCTTCTGAGCATTGATTAAGAAAAGGTGTGTAGTATACTAATAACAGTGACTAAATTGCCCCTTCTGTTTTTAAAACTTTTTGTACACATACATAATAGGGTCTACATTTTTCTCTCTATTAAAATTTCCTCCTTCTTAAACAATATGAACATTTAATATGTAACTTGAGGGAAAAATATTGATGGCTTCATAAAAAAAATAAGTGTAAATCAGGGGAAGCAAGTATCAACTGAAGTGTAAATGGCAGGAATACAATACATTGTTAGCATAGGGAAAATAATGGGAACCAGAAAAAATGGTGTAATTAAGGGGAAAGTGTAATTAAGGGGAAAGTGTAATTCAGGGGAATGTAAAATCGGGGTTCTACTGTGTGTGTATATATATATACACAGTAGAACCCCGATTTTACTGTGTGTGTATATATATATACAGTAGAACCCCGATTTTACATTCCCCTGAATTACACTTTCCCCTTAATTACACCATTTTTTCTGGTTCCCATTATTTTCCCTATGCTAACAATGTATTGTATTCCTGCCATTTATATATATTTCCCTCTTTTAACTAATTAACTTGGGATACCAAATATTTATTTTTATTTTAAAAACTGTAAGTGTGTCTCTATAATGTAACATTTTAAATTCCCTAGCACTTAACATATTTTACTGTATCAACATATTTATTTTGTTTTCTGAAAATGCAGACCTGGTTGAAGGTTGGAAACAGCATTGGAAGATGATTACCTATTTATGAGAAACATGAAAGTGGGTTAACTAAATTTTTTTTAGATAGTCACATTATAGGTCGTTCGGGATGACGTGAGCGATAAATATTTAACCTTGGAAAAAAATCACTAGCCATTACTGCATATAAGTCAATATTAGAAAGAGGTACCTTAAAGTTGCTTGTATGACTGGTAGCTAATTATTGCATGTAGTTCAGTATATTTTCCTGTTCGAATACAACGTTAGTGAGAGAACATCAAATGCAATCGACGTCTCTGTGTTTAATATACTTTAAAATATTTAGTTATTTATGATCTTATTGACGTATCTACTGACTATGATGTGACATAATTAGAGCCAGCACAAAGTGATGCAGCTGGGCAGGCTGAACATAATGTGACACGTCCTTGCGTCTGCTGCGTGTTGCTGTGGTCTATTGTTATTGTTGTCACTTGGAGTTGAGGTTATGTTATGTGAAGTGCTCCGGATAGCTCAGTTTAAGTTACTTTCAGGGTTAACTAACCATCGTGATTTCACCAATAACAACTCACTTACTCAGTCAACTGTTGATTTATTTTTACTTTAACTTTGACAGATGTTTGGATTCTGTAAGTTTCTTACAAAAGGCGGTTATTTATCAAGCACAAATAAACCCGTCAGCTGTCCGGCATTACCATGTCTGACCGTGAGTTAAATAAAAAACAAGGTAAAAAACGTAATGATGAAACACTTATTCGTTGCCTGCGATTTTATCAGTGCTATGCCATGACTGAATACACTTATCAAAAAAGAACCCCCGTATTTCCCGCCACCATTTGACAATGTTCAGACGAAACAAACAAAAAAAACTCTAGAAGCACAAAAGCCTCGTGCAGTCTCTCCAGCGCTCCCAGGGCCAGCCCCGCAGCGCTCTCACGACATCCAGACGTCTCTCCCGCTCCGCCATCACTACCCGACTGATAAACCCTCGACGGACATGATAACTAATAGCGGACCTCGGCGGAGTGATACAACAGACTCCAATCTTCCCAAAACCAGCAAAATTACACTTAAAACAGATCACAAAGGATTCCAAAATTTCCGTTTATAGGTTTTACATTGAAATAAAATTGTTTATCCACACAAATATAATAATTGGGGACAAAAAGTGCGCAACAGTCGAACTACTTTCGCGGCGCAATACCCTAAGCAACCCCCTGTGATGGCTGACCTACGTGCGTCAATAACCTACGTCATGGAGAGAATTCCATGAAGCAAGTGATCAACCACAACGTCGGCGCCAGAAATCCTACAGCCTTGAGAAGCTTGCAACACCTGAAGTTACTCTTTTCACCAGGGAAAATTTAATAATAAGCAAAAATTACTAAAACTCAAAAATTAGCCAAAATACAAGAAAAAGTTATATCAACAAAAATAATTAAAATTTTACTGTGGTCAATTTGAAACAAAATAAGCCAGGAAAATAATCAAATGACTCTACTTTAAAATTCCTTGACTATATTTATATTGAATTTTGTAAAGGTGAATTTAAATTAACATGTCCCCAATTACTAGGTTATTGAATTCTGTTGCATCACACCGGACACCTGACAGACTCACCCTGAAAATGGCATATAGCCTGTTAAGAAAGATTTACATATAAATTTAAATAAGAAAATAAAACACTTTATAAATATTTAAACAAGATGGGGAAGTGGCTGAACACTTCACAATAACCGTCATTTTAAATGCTCCTCCCTTCAGACATAGTTTAAAATTCCACTGACAGGTGGCATCAGAGTTACGTTTTCGCTGCTTCGCTTGGAAGCGTAGCTACTTTTAGTTGACTAGTGTGTTTATCCGCTGTGCAATATGTATGGATTTCTGATAAACACGTTCAAAAGAATTAAAAATGACTGTTTTGTCATTTGTAATCTGTAAATTGTTTTGTTGTACAATTGCCAGTCTGAGCTGAGTATCTGGAATTAAAAGCTGCATTTTTTCTGGTTTATACATTAAGAAAATACATTATTTATTGTTTCTGTTAAGTGCGTCGTCGTCGTCATTACAGTAAAATTGGACCGAACTTCAAGTCTTAAACTGTGTGTCATATATGTTTTTTTTTGTCCGTGCACATGAACCAGTATTATATGATGTTAACTTGCAGGTACGTATTTATAACTGAGATTACTGTTGATTACAGCAAATATTCAACACCTGGTTTTTAATGAGTAAGATATTGTAGATAACATTTTTTGGAACAGTTTTATGTAGCTGTAAACATTGTACAAGCCTATGTAAATACTGTAAAAGCATGTGGTAATGTTTATTTTTACATGCAGCGGAAAGATATGAACTAGAGGAAAATAGAATATAATCAGGGCAATTTTGAGTGCTCACTTTATCCCGAACGACCTATAGGTAAACATTTGAATACTTGAACGTAACAATTTTATTTTCATTATAACTTTCTGACGCCAGTTTTCTGTAATGAATTCAAATTGTAAGTACTGAATTTTTGTTATAATTTTGGTTTGTAGAATGTTAGCACAACTCTTTTTTAATACAAATATTTGGGGGCTCTACATTTTTTAAATTTTTTTACAGTGATGTAGCAAATGTATGTATGCAAATTCTTTTTTACCAGTGGACTTGATATTGCATTATTTTACATATAAAAAAATCTCATTGAGTAAATAAATAAGTAGGCCTGTTTAATTTGGTAACTCATCCCAAGGTGAATAGTATAAACCTCTTTGTAGTACCATAATGAGAATTTTGTGTTAAAGAGCCTTATGCAGCACACGCTAGAACAAATAGCGTGCAGTGTTTTTGTCATGTGCTTTTTCCTATGGGACATTAAGCGGTGACCCTATTTTTTGTTTATGGAAAATGCATGCTTCTCTATATTTGTTTTACAATTCCTGCTAGGTGTAGTATGTTTTACTTGACAGTAGTCTGAAAAAGTCGTTTTTGGACATTTTGAGGTGCCCGAAGCCAAGCACGTTTCTAAGCATGATTTCTAAATAGCAAGAATAGAGAAGCGTATTTTCAATGTGTTTTATTTTTGTAGACAGAGATGTTGAATGAACGTTTAGTAGTATCCAAATCTTTCTCCTAACGTGCTGCAACGGAGTTCATGTGCAAACTGTATAGGGCTTTTAAGGAGGTTTGTGTTAGTATGTATTGTAAATTGTGGCTTCTCTGGTGTGGTTCAGCAAGTCAACCGAGGAGCTGATGAACTTAGTGAGCCACATCCTGGAACAAGCAAGCCACAACACAGGCGCGTATGCTGTGCGACTCTTCCTCACCACTCGCAACATTTTTGAGATGTACATGGCTGTGATGCCTGTCTACCACCGCAAGTTTCTTGAGACTATCCCGCAGCATGTTGGTGAGCTGTTTTGTTTTTTTTCCTGGTGAATATGTTTTCATTAATTTTGTGTGTGACACAAGAATAATGCTTTTACATATTAATTTGATTTGGCGGGAAGAGGCCACTAGGCTTACTAATTACGTAGTAATATTACAATACTGTGAACAAGTACTTACAGAGTAGTGCTCGTTGATAGAACACACACAAGAAAGATGAACACATTTTCCGTGGAAGCGTGGAGGCTTGCGCTTCCGCTGAAAATTTGTTCGTCCTTTCTTGTGTGTTCTATCAAGTAGGGGTGGGCGAATATGAAAATTTCATTTCGAAGCGAATATGTTAAAATATTCACGAATTCGAATCGAATATCGAATAAATTGAATTTTTAAACAAATATACAATGCAAAATAAGTTACACTGTTAGGAACTTACCTTGAAGGCTAATTCTAAGTTGCCTAAAAAATGAGAGTTTTTTAGTGATTTGCAAAAAAATGTTTTGACTGGAATTATTTATGTAATTGCTCAGGATGTTATTTCAGATGATTCTGTAGGGTTGTAGTGGTACCTAAAAGAATCTCAAAATGCCAAAAAAATTCAGTTGGTTTTATAAAACTTTTAACTGACCCTAAAATCGTATCTTATTTAAATTAATAATGAAGTAACTGTTAGAATTTTGAGTATTTTCTTGCATGTTTTGTATGTTGCTTCATTTACCTCTGACACTTTTAGTAAAAAAATATCCAAATACTGCTCCTGGATTTTTTGGCAGGTGGCTTAGTATTCAGACCTGAAGTGCTTGACTCCATTAATTGATTTTAGGACATTGCCAAAATAGTTTTCCAGGTTATCTACTTCTACGTAGTGACATTCGTTACTTTGTATTCACGAGGCGCTTATGGAAACCTACTAGGAATATTCCTGCTGGGTAGCATAGGTCACTTGACTGGATCTACTCACTGCAGAAGCGGTAGTTTCAGTCGCCGATCTGGCCGACTCGTGTTATTACACCAGGTCAAAACAGTGCTAAATGTCCTTTTGTGCTGGTATAATATACGTATGTAGCATTAAAATTGCATACTGGTAATAATAATTTATTCCATACCTGAATTATGTACTCTGGCAATATTTTTACTTGATAAACTGCTCCAGACTTCTTTTTCAATAAAAATAATACGATCCGACATCGTGTTTTCCGTGAACATGCATTCAAACCGCCCTACAATATATTTTCTATTATTTACACATGCGGGAGTGTTTGTTTACGTTTTACTCGCGCTTTCCTTTGTATCGTCCGCTTGCTGCTACCTATACTGCTCCCAGCAGGGTAGATCTACGTGCATCCGGCGACGGGATAGAGTTGAAAAATTTGAGATCTGGAGGGTCGGTTTAAATTTATCGCATGACGTTTCCGACCGATTTACTCTCTGTCGAGTGGTTCCATAGTAGTATCCGTAAGTGCCTACTGATTTCGCCTGAATATCGCATCTCTGAACGTGGTCGCAATATGGCCGCCCATGATCATTACGTGATCGACACACAACTTCACTTGCAAAAATGTCAATGGGCCAGCAGCATTACATTTGTTTTTAACTGATCCGCCTCTCGTGTTGCGTAAATTTAAATTATTACTTTGAAGTGCATAAATAATAATGCACTGCACCGGTCCGTTTCCTTTGTGCATGTGCTATGACACGGTGGCTGTTGGCTGTATGGCTTGCGACTAAGGCCACTCGAAATGGCGCACTAGACGTAAACATGTAAACCATAGACACGGCTTAGGCTATTGTTTCCTTTCTTTCTAATTTCATCGATCTGGCTTGCATCGCATTGAGTGCAATTTCACGACCATTTAGTTGAAAAATATTCTGCTGCGTAATCTGCAATAATCACTGTCAGTTGTATTTAGGCACAAATTGATATAGCAAATGTTGTTGCTACAAAAATTAGCAGCATTTAACGAAAGTTTCGAAGATAAAACATCTCGGGCTGTAAATAAAAATTATTTAAAGATGTGGTTTTCCTATTGTTTGAATGAAATTAGTTGTTGGCGGTTTAGTTTCGGCCGTTTTGACTGCTTTGTATGTACGCTATTAAGGTTATGTTTTCATGGTCCAGTAGCCAATGTGTGTGGTTAGTATCAAATAAAATCTTTGAACGTTTATAATAACGTAAATGTGACACCATTGTTAAGTTTTGGCCAAATAACAACAATTTTTAAGAGGACTTATAACCATCAGAAAATTGTAGTAAACACACGCTTATAAAATCGTACTAAAATCCTAACACAAGCAAGTACCATATAAACCCACATACCACCCGCACCTTTTTGCGAAAATATAAGTTTCTAAAAGTGGGGTGCGGGTGGTACATTGGTCAAACTGCTCTTGGGCCGTTTTGCACTGACGAAAAAGCACTGCCGTAGTACAACTAGCCACCTTTATCCTTAAGCAAGGTATTGTGCGAGGTAGAGTGAACCCTAGTTTTTTGGCGAATGACTTAATTAATTCACGTAACGGCTGTGATAACCATGTGGAATGATGTCAGCAGTGTACTGTGCAGACGCCAGAAGGTTGAAGATAGGATGGAATGGGCGGGTGGAGCGAAGCGAGTTGGGTGGGGGAGGGGGTGGGAGGTAGAGCCAGCAGTGAAGTTCGCATTCCATTCGGTGTTGCCACATTGCAGCTTGCTGCGCACAAACATCTCGAGCGTGATAGCGAAGCACAGCACATACCGTTAAGTACCGAGTGATTTCATACGTGTATTCATAGCTGAAAGTATAATGAGTCATAAGAGGCTGCGTTCATTCACAGTTGCGGAAAAATTAAAGATTATTAGTGAAGCGGAAGAGTTCGGTAACCGTGCTGTGGGAAGAAAATTCGATGTCGACGAATCGTGTGTGCGAGATTGGAGGAAGAATAAAGACAAACTACAAATGGCCAGTGGTGAAAGACGTGCGTTTCGTGGTGCGGCAGTGAAGTTTCCGGAAATCGTCGCGTGACTGGGATGAGACGCGTGTCTTATCGATCCTTCATTGCAGAGCGCGAGACAAGGAGGCGGGAGTGAGAGAGCAAACGGTAACAGCTGGGCTGGCAAGGTCACGCTCGTGCCAGTCAGATCTTATCTGTCGCCCGCTACAGTGCTACGCAGCACTCACCCGGCTTCTATTTGTCATTGTTATTAAACATCGTGGCCAAAAAAATATACATTTTACATTGTAGGTAATTCTTTAATATTTGTGACTGTTTAAAACTAAACTCCCTTCTCATACAAAACGATTTTCTACACACAGATCTGTTCCAAAACTTTTTATCCCACAATGTCATTCTAAAAATCAGGGTGCGGGTCTTACACAGGGGTGGGTGGTACGTGGGTTTATACGGTACACACCATACAGGTGCTGCAAATATTTCACATATCATGTCGCGCTAGACTCCAACGTTGGCGCAACATTCCACCTCTGTGACAGTTCACCGACCGTTATTTCACACTCCCAAACTATTGAGAAGCGGTTCAGACTTCGCCGGATGTAGCCAAGTAAAGGAGTAGTTGTACCTTAATCGGCCAGAACTAACCATGACGACGCCGGAGACGGTAGTCCCGACGGGCATCTGCTCCTTTGACACCACTTCCAAGCGTACCAAGCTCGTCACCACGCCTTGCCTCGAACCACTCGACGCACTGCGATCACGCCCGTTTAACACTCTTGTGGTCAGTTAGGTCAGTCTGACCACCAAAACCGCAATCGTGTGTTCAACCGCCGTCTCCCACAGCAATTATTTAAGCGGTATTAAATATATCCGGCCTCACTGCTAGACAACCACACATTATGGCCACGAGTCCGTGTCACGTCGTTAATGCTCACAAGGTTGCCCTGCGGCCTTATCTGTCAGACTCTCTCAATCACGTCTCTGTCAAGCCACACTAGCATAATGGCATCTGACCGCTACTCGCACCACCCGCCTAGCCACAACCCCCTCCCCCTCCTCCCACCTCCCTACCCTCTGAAAGGCGCAAGCGCATTACACCAGTGGAGGAAAAGGGTAGAAGTGGGTCAGGGGGGGAGAGGCACATTCGAATCACGCCCAGCTGAAAGGGACAAGGAAACCACCATAAGGACAGAAAATATACCAAACACAAAAATTTTAAGAAACTCAAATGCCGTAACTAAAAAATTATAAAAGGGGTCTCCCATATGGGTCAAATCTGTGAGAATATTCCCATATCCTGAGAAAGCCCTCTCACTGTCTACAGTAGAAACTGGTATGAGAAACATATGCATACAGGATTCTGCAAACTGTAAATGATCTTCCTTCATGCCTCTCAAAGTGGAAACTAGATCTACGAAAGTTGCACTGCTCATTTCAGTTTAAACCTGCCGTTGGAAAACGGTTTTGAAGAAATGTTTTTGATGACTCTAACTTTCTTTGCTATGCTCAAGAGGGATTCATCCACAACATTTATACACACGTTTCTAACATCAAAAAGTGTCCCCATGCTTCCAAAAAAAAGTTTGGCAGAAGGAGTGTTATCTGAAAGCAAGAGGGAAATTTTCTGTTCACACGCAACACCTAAAACTTGCAGTTGTTGAGATACCACCGATTTCAGTGTGATGGTCATTCTATCAAGCTTAGCATTTGTTCTTTCATCAAACCTACCCTGTGCAACACTTCAGAAACTATCTTGGAGATCCAGAATTTTTGTGTAGAACTTGTGAGTGTAAGGGCGAGATGAACCTTCCAGTTGAACAATTGTGTCAATTACAGACTGGCAATGTTCAGGTATAAACTTAGCTGAAGCAATGATGTGTGTAACTGCAGTGTTTGATAAATCTTAGAAATACTGCACTGCAGCTCTTACTTCATTATAACTGGATGTCTTGAAATAATCAACCAAATCAGACAGATACTCACCAATGTATAGTGCTGATTTGTACCATGAATTCCATCGTGTTAAAACTGGAGATGGAAATAACACACACTTCTTTTCTCCGTTCGGATACGTTTCTCTCAAAAAAGAAAGATATCTATGTTTCCGCTTTCTAATGTTCAAGAAGGCAATTTTTGCATTAGCTATGCAGTTGTTCAGTTCTGGTAATTTGTAGGACCAAATTTTAGCCACTAAATTGAGCTTGTGGGCCCAACACTGAATATGGAGGAGATCAGGACAAAGTACTTCACAAAGTGTCATGTACCTTGCTGAATCCGTAACAATTCCAACAACACTGTCGTACTTCACACCATACTCGGTCAGCACATTCATGACAACCCTAGAACACACTCTTTAGCATTTGCGTTTTGGAGAATTTTCACGCAAGCAACAAACATCTTCTGTTCTTCATTGGGACATAAAATTCTTAGAATCACCACGAAAACAAAGCGTCCATTTCGATCTGTGGTTTCATCACACATTATGACAACAAGCTTATCTTTAACCATTTGGCAGATGTACTCCTTTCGTTCTTGACGAATTTGAGGCACATACTTTGCGCGTGCTGTGTCTGCAGAAGGTAGGTCCCTGGCACCTGAAGCAAAAACATCTAGCAGTTAATAACAATGCTATTTCAATTATAGTTAATGTAAAACAAAGGAAGAGGCCGCTAGGCTATCAGTATGTACAAAAGACAGAAGCACAAGTACTCATGTTTTAGTACTTGACAGATACACACACAAATAGGAAGACACATAATCGCGGAAGTGCGTATCGCGATTATGTGTCGTCCTATTTGTGTGTGTATTTTTTAAGTACTAAAACGTGAGTACTTGTGCTTCTGTCTTTTATACATACAGTACTCAATTTTAGTTAAGCTATGTTTAAACCAAGAAAACAATTTTTTCCCTACATTGAATGTATTTCCTAAACCATTGTTTCAGGTTAGGATCCTCCAACTTTTCCAATAGAATATTGGATGTCATAAAAGTAGTAACTGTGTCAAAAATAAACTCGTCTTTATCAGTTTTCATTGTCTTTATCTTCTGAAGAGAATCTTGCACTAATATTTGCCTCTTTGGTCCACTACTACTACTACCAGCAGTGGCTTTGTCTTTGTTTGATTTATGTTTACTGCTATCTTTCACATGTTTCAGACACGTGTCTCTGCGTTCCCAATCTATTCTTATGTTGCAAAATTTACACATCATTATTTTTTTTACATCAAATATGTAAAATCCATCACTCGCAAATTCATTCTGACGGTCGTGAATGGATACAATTTTCTGCATGATTTCAGTACAAAAAACCTTCCATTAAAATTTTAGGTACGCCTAGCAGACAAAATAATTATTCTCACGTATTTTCAAGAATATTCGAATTCAGAAAATTAATTTGTAATACAATATATACAAAAACCACCACTACGTAATTTGTAAAACAAAGAAATCACGGGTCACAGAGTTGTGTGCATAAAGTAGCCCCCTTCAGTTAAAACGAGAGATAAACAAAGAGGTGCTGGTAATTCTTACTTTCAACACTCTCGAAAAAAATAAGTGTGCAGACGCCATGTTGAATTTTTCAGATTCCGTTTTATTAATGAAGAAAGTAAAAAAAATGTGGCGATGATAAAATGTAGAAAATATTACCACAGTTCAAAACTTATATTTCCGTCAGTTTTCAGAGTAAAATTCTAACAATTGAATAACCCAACAAGGCGTCGCTTTTAATATTTTTGTATCGTTTCGTAACCATGGCTGCTATGGAAAATTATTGATGTACGAAGTTACAAAAAAATTTTTGTTTTGGTTGTATCAAATAAACAGAGTGAAATGTATTCCGTTTGCAAAAATACAAACGTATTAAAACAAGATTCTATTTACGTTAAACAAATTGGAAAGTTGAGAAATCCTTGACCTGTGTGTCTCATTGTGTTGTATTTTTCGACTTCCTTGAGTTTCAAATAGTTTTCACTATCAACAAATAAGTTAGTTACTGAAACTGTGATGTTTCGTGCGAAATTTCGTGAAACTGCAGAATTTCGGGCAATTTTGTATGAAACCAGAAACGGGACAAATTTTGTGACATTTCGTGAACCTAAAGTAAAACTCTGTTAAGAAGTTTCTGAAGGGACTGAAATATTTGAACTTATTAACAGGGAAAAACTTCTTAAAAGGGTAAATTTACTATTGTAGTAACGGAAGTGGAAAATATAGTTCAAACTTCTTATAGGGGAAAACTTTTTAAGCGGGAACTTCTTAACAGAGTTTTACTGTATGTAAGTAAGCAATCCAACATAACCTCAAATGTTCTAAAATAGGTTTTACGACTGCATATAAAATTTTCGCGAAATCAGTTGGTCCCTAACTATGCAGCGTAATAATTTTTCTTTGTGAAAATTTTCCACTTTTTGGTGTTTTATCGACCAGAATCCGACGAGTATGTAGAATGAGTTGGAAGGAATCTAAAGCCCTTACGAAGGTGTTGTACATAAACTTAAGCTAAATGTATTTAGTTACAGTAAATGGAAATTAACTGCATACTATTTCATGTGCTTGTACAATGAGTTGGAAGGAATCGAAAGTCCTTACAAAGGTGTCGTACATAAACTTAAGCTGAATTTATTTAGTTACACTAAATGGAAGTTAATTGCATACTTATTCATGTGCTTGTACAAAGCAAGAATGCAGTGTATACAGTATTTCCATAGAAATACAGTGTTATGCATTTATTTTTAACCCTTGAGGTTTTTAGTAAAATATTTTACTCGCAAGCAGCAAGTTTGATTTCAGAAAAGCAACTACAGTAAACATTTTTGTAGTTAAAGTGTATGTATTAAATTGCCTTGAAGGCCCTTTGGAGTCGAATGTGTACTGAGTCGTGTGGGTACGAGGTGTACCAAGTTGATAGAGCTTATGTTAAGTAGAAGATTATATTTGTTAATAGCTTTTTGTGTATAATTTTAACATTAAACGCATGTGTTCTTAATAACATGAAGTTTTCAGAAGGTTAATACAAGGACTAGTAAGAAACGAAATCAATGAAGTGCTAGTGAAATGTGAAAGAAGGAAGTTTTATCTGTCGCAGCGGTGTTTCACAACAACTGTATGTACCTGGCACACCGGCTCACTACTCTGGGTCTGGAATGTCATCGCGCCTTCCCCGAGGAGATACTGCGAGAGAACACTGTCACCTTCGTGGACCTGGCACAGAAGTTTAGACATGTTGGAGCTGAGCAGTTCCTTGCTCAGATGAGAGCCCAGCGAGACAACATCCTCGAGATGCTGCGTAGCTCTGGTGAGTGGCTTTGTGTTGTGGTACATTGCACTTTATAACCTTTCTCTTGATATTTCACATTCATTACAGCATAACTGACAACTTGTACGATTCTCCCGTACAATTTACAATTTTATACCTTTGTACGATTGGTGTCAAGCTGAACTGGACAAGGCGTCCAGCTCTACACGTTTATCAGAAGATATATATATTTCTACAAGGCGATATAGACTTGCTGTGCTTCGTCCAGATATTTTTGTTTAAAAGCCAAGCGCCGTAAGTGAGTGCTCCCTTGGACATGTGATGTTCCCCCCCCCCCCTCCCCGCTTCATCGTGCTCGCCAGGAGACTTGAACTTCGTGAACCTTCGGCCGTCTTCGGCTGTTCTTGTGCCTCCCCTCCCTTCCTTCCCTCTTCCCAGCCATCTGCCGGGTGGAGTGAGCTGGCTCGTGGCAGTCGTCACCCGTGCTCCGTCTTATGAGGTTGGTCCGCTTTTCTCGTGGCCGACATGGCACCTACTATACTTCTGTCAGTTCTTGGTAAGTTTTAGTTACATTCGCTTTAGTTTGTTTAATGATTTCTGTCTTGCATTAACTTTCTGGTTAATTGCACTCACGTTTGGTGCCATTTCGGCCGCGAGGGTAACGTTCCCTTTTGTTTTGTTTAACTCTGTGCCATTCGATTCAGCTACCGATCTTTGTATTTAATGTGATTAATGCCGCATTGCGTTCTTCCGACGTATTTGTGTCCGTCAATTTGTAATTTTCACAATATATGTAATTGCTTTGAATTTTTGTGTTAAGTAAATTACTAGTACAATTTCCTGGCTTTTAAATTTATTTTCCAATTTTGTCAAATCATAACAAGAAATCCATACTGAAATCACACATTTTGGTACCGTAAATTTATTATGCAGATGTAGCGTCGTAATTAACGAAGGAGGCAGACAATACTGTATATCAGTAACTAGCGTACCACATTTATAGCTTTTCTCCCACATTTTTCACTACAGAATACTGTATTTTATCACACGTTGTTGACCGTACCCTAAAGTTTACAAAACATGCCTGATCATTTAGTCACCGTAGCATCATGACGCAGTGACTTTGCATAAACACAATTCATTCATTGGACTGTTGTTAGCAAACACGGATTTTAGGTTTACCGTTTTCATGTAGTTATTGCTCGAGAATATGCAGCAAACTGTGTAAAGTGAAAGAACCTTTGCTACCGTCTTATTTTTACAGCAATAATGAACATGCACCTGGCACATGTATTTTGTGAACATTGTTTTTGCTGTTCTTAAACTTATCAATGTGAGGAGACAACCCATTATACTACATTTTCAATTTCCTTCACTCTGTTTACCCATATTTCTTTCTCGCTTAAGTTTTGTTTGATGATTACTGTACATCCAAAGTGGTTAAAATGAGGTTGTCACAGTTTCTAAACTTGTTGAACATCTCTGCAGGTATGATTGCATTTGCCTAGTTACTATTTGCTAACGTTCTTTGTTTATCCCTCAATATTAATGGTGGTCGATCAAATTTTTTAAAGTATTTGCCAAAAATTTTGTGATGATCTGAAATCCTTTTCTTTCTTTTTAAGGTTGTTCAGTTTTCACCTTGCATATTTTTTTATACAGCTATTGCCTTCTAATTTGTAGTAGGGGCATAACTTCTAGTATGGTTTTGCTGTGAGCAGACAAACATGTTTTTAAATAACCTTTAGTTGCATCTTTCCCCACACTGTTTTTGGGGGAGAGGGGATATTGCCTGAGAATGTTTTCGTATAATAGCAGTAGTCATTGCATCTGTAATTGTACATTTTTTGGTTTTATAAAAGATGTAGAGT
Organism: Medauroidea extradentata; assembly: GCA_003012365.1. NCBI lineage: Eukaryota > Metazoa > Arthropoda > Insecta > Phasmatodea > Phasmatidae > Medauroidea > Medauroidea extradentata. The sequence goes on along the minus strand of PNEQ01003044.1, from coordinate 41,599 downwards.
TGTGTAAGGTACACTTTGTGAGTTACAGCAAGTTAACGAATGTTCCACTTTGTTGTTAAAATGTCACAAATAAGTTGTGTACTGTCTGTTTGAAACCTATTGTAATGATATGTGAAGAAGTTCTGTACTATAAGCTATGTGTATTGCTTGCAGGCTTGTCAACATTGGGTGAGAACCCACACCTGTCTCCCCAAACAGAGAAGTCTGTCAGACAGTGTTTGCGACAGTTTGAGTTTCTTAGGTCAGTGTGGTGTGGAGTATTGCCAATGAATGTGTATGACAAGTCACTAGGTGAGTTCATAGTTTAAAAGTAAAACAAAAGGGCCTTTTATATACTGTACATTATTTCATTAAGGCAGTGTTAAACAAGAATTTAATTTGTACTGTATGTATTAGGAAACTAGTATAGCACCTATTTTGTAACATTTCACGCAGCTGTGTTTGGAGTACTAAATGAAAAGTATTTGTGTAAAGTTGTAAAATTGTGTTACTTTTTGAAGTTCAGATTGTTAAATAGTTTTATTCTGTTTTTACTGAAATTGACAAAAGATCACAGTTTTATTAATAGTATTTTGTAATACCGTATTTATCCAAATATAAGACGACCCCTTATATTTGCCGTTAGAAAAGGGTAGGCCTAAATTTTAATTTTACAGCATAAATCCAACTTAATACACATGTGCCTAACTAAACTAAGGAAAAGCTTTAAAGTTTTAGTTGCAGCACAATTGTTATGCATTTTGCGTGCCTAACCTCCCATTAGTTTGAAATTCACATTGTAACTGCATTGTTCCAATTTTCTTCACTGCGATACTGACAAACCTGTTTTCTTGATTTGGTCACTCATTATTTAACTTGTGCTTTCTTTTAACGGCAGGCCTAATCTTTAGTCTCAAATTGAAATATTTATTTAATGAGAACAACATACGCACATTCCCAAACATGGTGGTTTTTCCAACGTCTTTGGTTTCCAAATATGATGCCATGTTGGTTACCGCCAGACAAAAGAACATGCATAAGAGTAATAAATAAAAGTTTACGTTCACATGCATTCATATGCATCACAGAACAAGTTCTACGCATGTGTGAGCATTGTGGAAAACTCCCTAGATTACAAGACAATTTGTTTATCATCATGTTGCATTTTTTTGTTATCATCAGTTATGTTTACTGTGCTCAAAGAATGTTTAGATGCATGTGGTCAAAGTTAATGCACTGGTATTTATGCGTGTTTATTTCTTATACCATTATTTGAGCTGCTGTTTTGTGAATTACTTTCACAGTTACAAGCATAATCCTGCCTGAATCAAAGACCAGTACAGGAACTTGGGTCTATCAGAAGTAAACAGGAATTGGAAACTAAGTTAACCTCACTTTTGGTTGTGATTTTTTTTATGGACTATTTTACCTGCATAAATATTTTTGCCTAAATATTAACCTAAAATATTTTTGCTATGCAAATATAAGATGACCCCCAAATTTTTTTTGTACCTGACATTTGGAACAAACTATTGTCGTATATTCGGGTAAATATGGTACATGTGTATAACAGGATTGTTTTTTTTACCACCTCATCTTAGAATTAGTCACTGTTCTTGGCAGGCTGCCTGGTGAACTCATTCCTGGAGGACATAGTCGTCCACATTGTGAAGGCTGAAGACATCCCAGCAGAGACTGCTGTTGAACTGGCCAGTGTGTTTGAACTGGTGCAGAACAGAGTGCCTACTGTCTTTGTCGTAAGTTAGTTTCGTGTTCTTTTGTTAAAAAAAATGTGTTGCTTCACTCTTCTCCCTCCAATCCATGCTTTTCCCTAACAAAAGATTTCACGTCGCCTACCTCCTTATGGTAAGGATACTAATTTTTTCATTATAATGGTAACATAGATCATAAAACTTCTCGTAGATTTGTTGAAAACTTTCTACTATGTAGCTTAGTTTTTTGAGGTAATTCTCTGGCACTGTGAAGCTTAGCCCACATTTTACAAGTCCTCGATTTTATGAGAAAGCAATTTTACGGGTTCGTAATTGGGCACCTGGGGCCTTGTAAAATCAGGATTATATGGTTCATTAACTCTCCTGTAACACCCAAGGTAGTGTATAAAACAGAAACAGTTACACTTTTCCAATACTTAGTTCAAACTTCTTTCTCGTGGATACCGAACGAAGCTGCTGCCCAACCACCATCTTCATCTCGCACACGACCGCCCAGGGCTACCACTTCACTTCCTAACAAAAGCACTTCACCATAATTCTTCTCTCCCTACCTCTGCGTGCACTTAAGCCACGTGGCCTACCTGGAGCTTACCGACTTCACAAGAACTGCTTTACCACACACTTAGCTGTACTACATTCCTGCCACCCAGGAAAGAAACGAGGGAAGGATATGAATAAGGGGAAAAACAGAATAGGAAACCTTTTTCCACCCGACGACCATTGAACTCCAAATGTGCTCGTCACACCAGGATTCAATAATCATCTGATAGTACATGCACCTCGCCACCTCCTCTATGTGTACTCGTCCTGTGGTAAGCATTCAACAAAAAAAAGTATGCCGACATCCAGTACGCCAGTAACCTGCTTGTAAACCGACTTTCTGGTGCGGGCTACACTAAAGAACATTATAAGCTTAAGGCCAAAACTTTATAAATGTTACCTGTTGTGGTGGTACGATCTCCGTCGTTATAGTGTCCAAATGTCAACGTACAAACTCTTATACCTGCTCCAGTCTCAGCGGTGAGCTACGCTCTTATCTCAGGGGTTCTACGTGGTATCGAAGTATGGACGCGTACTGAACGATAGTCAATGAGCACGTGGTTCAATCAATAGCCCATTTTTTTATTCTCTTCAAAAAACACAACAGTGCTTACATGGTTACAGCATAGCTGCCAACTGTACGATTTTCCCATACAGTGTACAATTTTGTGCCCTATTGTACGGTTGTACGATTTATGTGAATTATTGTACAATTTTCAAGCTTTCCAATTTTTTTCTCCATTTAATTAATTCATATTAAGAAATCTGGTACTCAAATCCCATAATTTCGGTACTGAACACGTATGTAGATCTGATTTACAATGTCGTATATAGTAAATAAAACTGTGATACAGTAGTTTTGGGGACTAGCGTGCTTCATTTGTAGCCATTGTACTACGTTATTCATTACAAAGTACATTATTATTCTCGCATTATACAAATATAACCCGAACTATGCTGAACACACCCAAATGATTGTAGTTGAGTTCCTAGCTGAATGGCCACCTTGACTCGTGCAAACAAAAGTTACGACATAGTTTTAATTTACAAGTGGCTTTCCAGTTTACTGTTTCCATGTAGTAATTGCTCTAGAACACGCATCAAATCTTGTGAACTGAAAGAAACTGTTGTTTAATTCTTATTTTCCCAGCCAATATGGAAGCGCACGTCATAGCTGTGTAGTGATTGTAAACATGATATTTGCCAAGCTTAATTATGTAATTTGGTTATTGTAGAGGTGTATTTTAGTGCCAGTACTTGTATCGACGTCACATATTTAATAGTCGTAAAACGTAGGAGTATTGCAACTTTCATATCTGGGAAATACAACTTTCCAGTTTTTACAATGACGTTTCCATACTGTCGCCAACCCATGCGGATGTTAAAAACTCTTCAAAAATTAAAAGTATATGGTATTAATATTGTATAAAAGATTAAATACTCTCACATATGCACGTCCAATGATGTACGATTTATTTCTCAAATCCACATTATTTGTAGTGTTGGAGAACTGTGATTAGATGTGCCAAGTGTGGTTTAATTTGCTTATTTGCACTCTGTAAGAATTTTTCGTGCATTTATGGAACTGTGAAAGAGAATTTAAAAGCTGTGTTACCAGAAATCGTAAAGTAGGGGCCTATCTATTTGTGTATTAAAATGGGTAAAGTTTGTAAAATTTAATACACCAAAACTACCTATACTAGGTTTGTTCAGATTTGTATGAATATTAAAATTATAAGCAGTGTTTATGATAGTATGTACAACAAAGTAAGCCTACTGTAAAATATGTTAATTAATTTCCCTGTTAAGTTTGTTTTCTTTATAATAGCCCCAGGGAGGCTATGTAATTTTAGCCATGAACACAGCATATGAATACAGTACAGTGGAACCACGTTAATACAAACCCTGTTAATACAAAGTTCTCATTGATACGAAGTGATTTTTATTCTTCTTGGAATGAGGCAAGAAATAAAATAATTATTTTAATTTTCAATAAAAATTTTGTTAATGCATTAAACCATGCAATATCAAGTTCTCAAGTAAAAGAAAGTCATTGTGGTGAAAAGACTATTTGATTTGTGGGGATAAACAGACTGACCAAAATTTTAGAAACATTTTAAGGTTTTAGTAAACACCTGTTAATACAAACCTCATTACAGTATTACAAAGAGTCAAAATTTTGGTCCCTTCAGGTTTGCATTAAAGAGGTTTGACTGTAGTATTAAAAATGTTAGCTAATTTGATTAGTTATTCAGCATGGTCGTAATTTTTATTTTGCATACAACATATTGACATGTTAACAGTGTAGTATTTTATTTTTAAAAAAAATAGCCAAAGTGTTATAATTTGTTGGCATTTACAGGTACACAACGCGTGAAATGCCGCAACTTGTTTACGCACAATTTTACTAATTTTGAAAACTGTACTAAACATATTTATTTTAAATTCATGTGCCACCAGAACACTTGAGATCTCAGAATAATTTGAATTTAAAACTTATGAACACATTATTTTCATATTAAAATATTATAATAAAAGACTAATCAATAGCAATTGCACCCAGATGTGATTTTTTCTTACAGTACTGTTTCGCCAAGCTCAATAGCGGCTTTACATTTAGAGAGTGGGTTTTGTAGGTGGTATCCTGTTCAGCAAAATTATAACATTTAAATTAATTAACCAAGAGACTTTTCCTAAATGATCATTAGACTTAAAACAACAAATATTGAAGACTTACTAAAACAGTATTCCTGAAACTGACAATTGCATAACAACTAGCTTGACACTAAGACACGTGTTAAAAACTTTAATACTGAATAATAGACGTAGCAGGAAAGATTACTTTTGCAGCAATATTCCACGAGACCAAGCTTATCGCTTTTCTCTCTTTCTTGCCTCCTTGTACACCATAATTTTATCCTCCAAAGGGGATTGCTGTCGCCCTGCTTTAAGTTTTCAAGATCATATTTTTTATTCTTGGATTTTTGTTTTAACAGCCAGGCTGTTGTTCTTAGACAGCTATACGTTTATATATATATATATATATATATATATATATATTTATTTATTTATTTATTTATTTATTTATTTATATTATAAGCTCTCTGTTGTGCTTAGTATATAATGTAGTCTGCTAATGTGGAATAAGTCAGGGCCCCAGTATATCCTTGCAGCTACCTTATCTACTAATAATGGGTGCTATACAGAGTTGACCGTGTCATCTTTAGCACATGTGCTGAGGGAAAAAGGTTGGGAGATATACCTGAGTGCATGAAAGTGCTACAGAAGTGAGAAAATTGTATTATGCATATGATGTGTGTTGTGACATGTGACCATTTGCCCCTTGGGCTGATGTACTCCTATTGCAGGACTTCCCTCCCTCCCTCCCTTCACCACGGAGAGTCAAAGACATGTACAGCATACACAGTATGTGTAGATGCCTATGGTCACATGTGACGACTCGACTGTCCAGCATAGAGACAGAAACTGTCAAATTCCAATGGAGAACCCACACAAAGATTTAGGTGGTTCTGAAATAAACTTTTGTCGCTGGGTCAGTTGCGCAAATAAATGTGGTATCGCAGCGTTCTGTGCTGCTACTTAATTGTGCCTGCAAGTCCATTTTCAGATGTCTCAATAAGTATTTTTCATGAAAATACATAGTCACAGTCTTAATAAATGCTAGATAGTGTTCTTGGGTTATACAATGTTTTTATTATTATTACTATTTAAGTATTGAAAGTGAGACACTAAGGTGATGAGCATGCTGCTAAATTTTTAGACTTTTACAAAAAAAATTATTTCGGTTTATTTAAAGGAGAACTCTGCATCAAAAGTCTGCATACAGTAATTCATTATTACCGTATTATTCCTTTGCCGTTTGCTTTTTCAATATAGTATGTATTGTATTATGTCTTGTAAATTTCACGAGCAGAATTACTATTGCATGATTTTCATTGTTCTTTGTATTGCAAGTGTTTAAACCTTTTCTATTAATTTTTGAGATTTTTCTGCAAGTGTTTTATGCTTTCGTGTTTGTAAAAATTCACCACTTTCTGGTGGGATGCCTGGCATTGCTGTGCGTCTCGTTAGGCAGCAATGTAAGTACTCGTCTACCTATCGAATGAACCACATGTGCACGTGGAGCTCTTCAACACTTGGGCATAGTCATTTAGTTTATCAACAGTTTTACGTAAAACATACGGCGCTGTTATTTCATGTTGGTCCTAGGGACCAAATTAAACTCTTAGGTGAAAAGGAAGCATTGGCGGAAGTGCGTGTAGTCTTGTTAGCTGTTGTTTGTGTGATTCTGTAGGACAAGAGTGACCTGCGCAAGCACGTGAAGTTGTGGACCAAGTTTGGGGAGCTGGTGGTGGTACTGCGAGGGACACTGCGTGAGATAGAGGACAGGTGGGGTGCTGGCAAGGGCCCCGCTGCCCAGGTCTTCACTCCCAATGAGCTGAAGCAGCTAGTGCGAGCACTATTCCAGAACACAGAGCGTCGGGCAGCTCTGCTTACCAAGATCAAGTAGTTGTTGAGTAAGAACGATATGCTGGCAAGGAGATGTGTTGTCTCGTAACATTTTAAGGGTGCTGTCTGGGTGCGTTAATTTGTGTGCCCAAGGTCAACATGTGTCTTGGAAGTATGGGCAATCCAAACAGGGGCATCATGTATAACCTCTTCTACCCGCATGGTACTAAACTGGTGTGCAGTCCGACAGCAGTTGGGTCATCTCTTGTGATTCTCAGGTGTGACCATATAATATGATGATAAAAGAATGTTGCATGTCCATCAGATGTTTTAAAATATCCTGCTACAGAATTTTTCCTCTTAAATATGGCTTTGAAAATGTCAATGTTGGCTGTTCTTAGCCCCGCAGTATAAATATTAAAAACAGAAATTAAATAAAGACGGAATGTACTAGTCCGAAAACATTTTCAAATGCTGTTAGTATGCAGACAAAACTTTACAGCAGACAGTGCCCTTAAAGGGACAACAGTTGATATTAAAAATATTAAATTTGGTTTTTGAACAAAAGGAAAATAATGTCAGCTCGAGTGTTTTCAACATGGTGTCAGATAGTTACCTACGTCTTACTGCAGCAGTGCAGAGATACAAACTGTAGTTTTGTTACATGACTCAGCCCGCAGTATTTTTTAGAACCTGGTAAAATATTTCTGAGTGGAAATGAAACTTGTGAGATAAATGAGATAAAACAAAATTTGTGCACAAGCAGATGATTTCTTCCGTCACTGAACTGTGTTAATGTTTTTGGTATAAACTGTATCAATTGTGGCGAATCTCTTGCATGTACCAAGTTTTGTTCTACCGGAGCGTGCATTAACAACCCTCACACTTTGACATCGGTACGGTTTGGATGCTCCCCAACCCCTAATGTCTCCTTGAAGTTCCTCATACATACTTGTTCCTTTCCTCAAACCCCTTACCCTCTAACCAAGATGGCCATCAAACATTAAAATTAAGATACAGTTCTTCAAGCCTGTTTGTGGTCACAACCAACTTGCAAAGTTTGTACAAGTAAAAGTTGGAATACTGAATTTACATGCAAGCATTCACATCATCTAGTTGTGTGCTTTTGTATGTGACAGAGTTGGTCAACTTTCTGCTCTTTACGTTTGTACACTAAGTGGCGGTTGTGAATCCAGATTAAAACTGTTTGTCTTTGCAAGCGGCTTACATTCAAATACTGCAACGTCCTTCTTTTCTTCTTTATCGACAGTTGTTAGTAGGAGCCAATAACTGTTAACTCAGACCACCCACATCTTTTCAGTCTACATTTTTTTTTGCTGAAACATGGGGTTCTGCTATTATGAAGGGTTTTCAGAAAAAATTTCCTTTAAGATTTATCTTGATGTAAAATTAAGTGTTAGTGTACACATTTATCCGGATTTACTCGTTTGGAGCAAGACCTTTTCTACAAAAATACAAGAAAAGATTACTAGGGTGCACAGTACACATTAAAAAACTAGGAAATCTTGTTAATCTCTTCATGCGCTCACTGTATTAACTAGTACAGGTTTCATGTTTATTTTGTTCCAAAGAAAGATTATCTGTCTGAGCTTGAACAAATGTAGATAATAGTCCACAAAACAAAGAATAAACCACTTGAACAAAGAACATGTCGAGATACTGATGTTATCACTGTGTCATCTTGAATAAATTAATGATGGATTCCCAGCTATGCCTTCTCCAGTGTCGTTACCAACAAAGATGAATTGAGGCCGGAAGTTCAGATATATAAATGTTAAGTTACTATTTACACAACACAGCAGTCCCAACATTGTCTACATTCTTTTAAAGTATCAGTTAATTCAGAATGCATCTACTGTACCAGTTTAAATAAATTACAGTATTTCAATAAATATAAATTCATTTAAACAGCTTGTTAAGTGCACGTTGAATGTGATGGAATTAACGCTGTCAGCTATGTTTATGCCTTATTTTGTGTACAAGAGTTGTTGCGGATTGCTCTTCTCTGGTATAATTAATATTACAGAGTGGATCTGTCTATTTACCTAAATATAGTATGTAGAACACAGTGTTTGATTAATGTTGTTTCACAAGTCTTTAGGCTTTTTTTATCTGTTTACTAATAAAATTAATTTGTATTTGACTAAAAAAAAACATGTAACTTTTGAGAATACTGAAGACTGTTTCATTGAGAATCATAGTAAATGTTGACGTTTCAGGGTTGAAGGTTATTCAGAATCGTACAATCAGTTGAAAACTTCCAAAAATTCATACCGTTGCGGTACATACTGTGACCCTTTTTCCAGAAACACACCTATCTTGTGACAGTGAAGTTCCTTTCATTATCATCCAATGCTATGGCTGGGTCAACCTGGTAAAACGCCTCCATTGTCCTTATTTTTCCCACCACTCTTCCTCTTTTTCTCTCTTCCTGTCAGCTCTTCTTTTCACTCCCTCCTGCACCTGTTCTTTTCATCTCTTCCTCGAGGTCTTCCATTGCCAACCTCTCACTTCTCATTCTGTTTATATGCCTGTACCATCTCATTCATGCTTCCTTTATAATCTCATGGATACCCAGGACCTGTACTTTTTCTCATACCACTTCACTCCTCAACTTGTCTCCTCTGCTGAACTTCATGCTGTATGTAGAAAATTAAGAAATATTTTACAGTGTATTAGTAACCCTACCTATTGTTAAGTGCTGGTTGGTTCTAACATATTAACAGTGTGGTACTCTTTAATGGAAATAGCTGCTGTGCTTCATACAGTTTCATGTATTTGGTTTTTGGTGTTAGTCTGAACATTATTTTTTGGTTATTGTAAATGTTTGGTAGTTAGGCATCTAATTATTTACTGCAATTATCATTGTTTTTACAGTAATAGTTTTCTCTCTACATTTGTATGCAAAAGAAAAATTCTCATGCTTCTTACAAAATACTAAAAATGTGCATAATAGGTATACGTGTTACAAAGCTGTAGTATGTAAATATTTTCATAGTTGTAAATCATATTTGGAATGCCTTGACATAAAATTTCTATGTCTTTGTGGCAAAGTTCAGTTTTATTTATTTAACTTAATTGCAAAGTGATGAAAAAACTAACAAATTATTTATTATTTGAAAATCAATTTTTAATCCTGCAGAGGTAGTTTCAACTATGGCAGGTCCATTGTAACATTCATATCACATGGAACTGTCTTTATTGTAATAAATAGTGGTGGGATCTTCCCTTCCTGTGTACATACTTTGAGTGAGTATGATTTGTAACTTTTTAAGCATTCCAGATGTGTGTGCTTAACTTTTTGTGTGATTTTTTTTTTCTTTCTTTTAGTGTTGGTTCTCATGGGATGTTATGTCTATTTTATACATAAATACTAGCATAAACTTTTTTGATATTGTTAGTCAATAAACCAAATAAAAAAATATGCAAAGTTCATTTTAGTTAATTTTTGTGAACTGAGTCTTATACTTTTACACTAGATCCCCGATTTTACGAATCATGGATTTAACGAAGGTAGCGATTCTACGAATACAATTTTAGGAACCCTAAAAAAATAACTAAATTCTATGACAAAAAAATTAATTTAAAGAATTACATTGATAATAAATGAAACATATATTATCTAATTTGCGGAATTAAAATATGAATTGTAGAGATCCTGTTATTACTTGGTAAGTCATAATATTAAAAATAAAACAAAAATAGTGAAAATCAGTTTAAAAAATGCGACAGTGACAGTTAGAAAACCACGCAGCGGCGCCTGTGCCAAGCCGGCCGTCCTGTCTCCATCAACTACGACGTAGGATCTATATTGAGGTCGTACTATAGCCGCAATTTTCCAGCGCATGCGCATATGCTCATTTAACTATAGTACAGCCTCCTTCTAGGCTGTATGACGACATCTTATATCTCTCGCGCCTTGCGCCGAATGTGTTTACGTTTTTACACGAACCCTATAAATAATGGCGTGAAATTATTTTTTTCTATATTGGGTTAACACCATACGTACTTAAAACAATTAACTTGGCGCATAATTTGCTTAACCAAATGCGTTTCTGCGTGTCGTAAAACGTGCATTAAGTGAGAACGGTAATAGTGCTACCTGTTAGCCACGTGTAGAAACATTTGTCTCCACTATATGTATGTCGAACTTGTAAAATAAATAGACGTTCGTGTATTATGTAATCCCGGAACTCCTAATATATTTTTACCGCATATACTGGCTGTGAAAGCGATTATTTGCAACCACTTATACACGTAATTCTCGATGATTTTAGGTAATATAGTCACAAAATGGCGTTTTTGGAACATTGAACGTCGGTGTATGCTACGGTGCCGCTATTTATCTTCCATCCTGTGAACGTTCGTACAGTTGCGCTATCTGTCCACTCTGCACACTACTAGTATTTACGTTCTCGTGTAATTCATCAACAAAGTCTAGGGATTGTTTTGACGTTAAGTTATATAAAACTGCGCAATGAATAAATACGTCCGCTTTTTCCTTCTTTCTTTGTGAATAATTTACACGGGCATTGTGCTAGTAGCAAATTCCTACTTTTTTTTCCCCATTAAGCGCTACGCAAATTGGGATATTCGCTCGCGAGACGGCACTCGGCAGCTCGGTTTTCTCATTTTTTTAGGACAAAGGTCGGTCATATCTATTGTTTAGCGGTGTTCTTTTAATCGTAAGACGTCTGCCTATTGATATAAATTTATATTTCAACTATCACTTGCGTTATTTTTTCGTTAAATGCTACGGAAGTCGGGCTATTCGCTCGAGAGAAGACACTCGGAATCTCAATTTTTGTCATTTTTTGGGGACAAGGGTCGGTTATATCTACTGCTCAACAGTGTGACGTGTGGCTACTGATATCAATTTATATTAACATTAATACGTTAATTAATTTCCCGCAAAACGCTACGGAAGTCGGGTCCGACTAGACACATTTTGCAGAAAATTTTACGAAAAGGAGGGAGGGAGGGGTGGCAAAATAAGCCGCTATAGATTTTACGAAGGTAGCGATTTTACGAATGTGATGAGAGGAACTGTGAGTATTCGTAAAATCGGGGGTCTTGTGTATATACTGTAAATGAAAATGCTGCATATAATAATTTTTTTTGGAACAACATGATATACAGAGTGGGGTAGTGCAATGGTAACATGTTCGACTCCCATTTAGGAGGACCCAGGTTTGATTTTTGACACTGGCCGTCCTAATTTTGGTTTTCCACTGTTTCCTGACATTGTTCCTGACAAATGTTGAGATTCTTCCTGGATGAAGGTCATGGCAGATTCCTTTCCAAGTTCCTGGCCTGGTGTAAAGTTGTGAGTAACTGTCTCTTTAGATAAAGTTGTGAGTAACTGTCTCTTTAGACTTCGTTATCAGTGATACAAAAAGTACACTGACATGAAAAAATTCACCTGTTTTGCATGGTGTTCTTGGCCATATAGCTTTATTACCAGGTATACAGATGCATGGTAGTCATGGAGTGACTTACCAGTAAATGCTTAACTGTACTGTTTAGGTACACATTTTTTAAATATAAGATCTTTCCTGATACGTAGTTAAGTGTTTCAATTCCCCGAATACCACTTCCTGTTGATTTTCAGTAGTGCTGAGCGAACCTCTGTTTTCATGTTTCGAACCGAACTAAGGCAAAAAAAATTTGAACCGAACCGAACCTAATGCAAAAAATATTCTTTTGAACTCAAACGAACCCATGAAATAATATTTTTGGAACTAAGCTGCTACAAAGAAATAACCACACTATACATAAAATAAGAAAAAAATATGGGGATTATATAAAAAACACAACAAACAACACAACGGTGCACAACAGGCGACCAAGTGAGTTACGAATGCTGTAAAAAAAAACTTCACAGTAGGTACACCATACGGTAAAAAAATTACGTTAATATTACTTTTATTAAGCAGTCTATATGAGTGTACGACATATAAATTTGGAAAAGTGAATCCCGTTAGTTATCCATTACAATTAGTAACGAATTGTAATTCTTATCAGTTTTTAAGTTTTATAGGAGGCGCAACTGCAAATAACTAAAGTTGGTATTGGTAACCATTAAATCGCCATGCCGTGGCCGCAATATTGCGACCTTTGTCCGTGCTGTGTTTACTTTTTACCGTGTTTACGTTCATTCAATAAAGAATGAATTTAAAACACCATGTAGCACAATACATTATGTCCGACTTCTTTTCATTTCATTTTTTTCCTTAGGTGTTTTTATCTGCTCGTATGAAAGGTAAGATAACTTAAGTTTGTGTAGGTAGAAAATTAGGCCAATTGGTCTCGACGTAACCCTATTTATTTTATGCTGTAAAATAAGGAAATGAATCACGGATGTTTGAAGTGAAATTTCACAGTACGTGTACGCATACGCAGATCTATTTTGGACACACAAACAAAGATCTTTTGCATTTGAAGATTACGATGCTAATTATCTGGTATGTCGTAACATATTTCTTGCCTTTTTTTTACCAATTTGTGTCGTAGTACAAGCCTATCAGTTCGAAAAACGTGTTTTTCTAAATCTCGAACGTTCGGTTTTTCGAACATTTTTTGAGACGTTTCGAACCGAACCGGACCCTTATGTTCGGTTCAGTTCGAAAATTTCGAACTTCGCCCAGCACTAATTTTCAGTAATGCATTGCTTAGCAATTGGATGTGTTTTTCAACCTGTATCTACAGGAAAGCAAACTAAATTCTGGAGTGTATTGTAATTTAGTGTCATTTTAACTTGTTCCCTGGAAATACATTTTTTTCTCCACAATACGTGTTGCACACATGACAAGAACATAACTTTAGCACAATCTGTGTTATATTTTGCAGTTTTTTGTACCTTTAATGAATGTGAAATTCTGTAGTTAACCGTATTTACTTTTATAATAGCCCTGAAAAATGGTGTGTGGCCATTATGAGGTGTTTTCAGAAATTGAGGTCTTTAGCGCTGGTGGAGGGTGATATGATGTATGGAGCAGCGCCGGAATGAACGGGCAGGGGAAGTGGGAGATCCCAGAGAAAACCAGCCGACCAGCGGTATCGTTTAACACAATTCCCACATGTGAAAATCCGGGAACCGACCCTGCCGGGAATCAAACCCAGATCACCTTGGTGGGAGGCAAGAGGTCTGACCCCTCGACCACCGTGGCCCCCTGCTAAGTTATGTTTAAGTTGGGGGGGGGGGGAGTGCCCTCAGATGGTTGCCATAGATAAACTGGCATTTACACTACTAGTATGGAAGGTAAATAATACAAAATGGTTACAATGAGTTATAATAATTTAAAAGGGGAACACAATATCAGAGATTATTAAAACAATAAATTAAGTGGATGAGAATCACTGAGTTGCTGCCACCTAATAGATCTGACGACTGTACTGAAGGTGGACTAATGAAATAGACGACATTGACGGACGAGCAGGCCTTGCATACTTAACAAATTTATTTTATCCACCACGTACTGTACTTGGTCTGTATAACAGCCCCATATTTCTTATCAAAACCAAAGACTATAACTTGAGTGTATGTTATACACAAGATATTTTTTTTTCTTGTTTTGCCGGGACAAAGAACCACTTTTATTCTCTTCAGGCATAGATCCACTTTTATCCCCCCAAGACGTAGAGCAGCTATTGTGTTCCTCGAGGCATAGATCTATTGTTGTGCTCCCGAGACATAGGTCTGCTGTTGTGCTTCCGAGACGTAGATCCACTGTTGTGCTCCCGAAACAAACACTTTTATGCTTCTAAGACTGCTCCCGAAACAAACACTTTTATGCTTCCAAGACATGATTAATTTTTTTGAACATTTCTTTAGTGTGCGTGTGCATACGCAGATATTTTTTTTTACGCTGTGCATGAATTTTTTTACATTTTTGATCCCTAGTGTTTGAAATTAGCGTTAGTGTTATTCTTGGGTAAATACAGTATATTAGGAGTACAGAAAAATAAATCTAATTTTGAAAAATAAGAACAGAAATTTACATCGATAAGTAAATATTAACCATTATAATTGGCCAGGTGACTGGTGCACTGCAATTTTTATCGTTCTTTATATGACGATGTTCTTGCTTATAATAGGAAACATGGTTGTTTGCCCGTAATCTTTTTAACACGAGCAGAGGCATAAAAATATGTTATACCACCCGCAAGAACTAAAGGTTCTTTCTTTTGGTAAGTTTGAGTAAGGGCCTTCTTGACCTCATCGCTAGAGAAATTTTCGAGAAATGGCAGAACGAAGATATGACAATTTTTCACCAGCCACGCAAGGGATGTTAATGGCGGTAAGAGAGGATTACTGTGGTGTCGGGACTGTTGGCCAGTGACCGTGATTCAGCTGAAGGCTAATAAGTGAGTTACAGGAGTGCTAGTGTGTACACTTTTTTTTATTTATATACTGGATGTATCAAAATTCATGTTACAACGCTTGAGGGTAGAAAGCCCGTTTTATTTGCAACCGTTTGTGTTAACAAACATGTTGTCGGAAAAGTGTAGTTAAGCACCTGTAGCCCCAGAAAGTAAAAAATTTTATGAATTTTTTTTTTCAGACAAAGTGCGAAAATTTGCACCTACTGCGAATTAAGACGCAATTTTTTCAATGTTTCTACTATATAACCCTAGGAAACCAATAGCAAATGATAGCAAGGACATGTGTGATCAACGCTATGCATCAGCTCTATCGGTCCAAGTTCGTAAAAATTTTTATGAATTTTTTTTACCAGACAAAGTGCCTAAATTTGCACTTTCGGCGACTTAGAGTCGAATACATCAATGTTTCTACTATATAACCCTAGGAAACCTATACCAAATGATAGCTAGGATATGTGTGATCAACGCTATGCATCAGCTCTATCGGTCCAAGTTCGTAAAACATTTTTATGAATTTTTTTTCCTAGACAAAGTGCGAAAATTTGCACTTTCTGCGACTTAGACGCAATTTTTTTTATATGTTTCTACTATATAACCCTAGGAAACCTATAGAAAATGATAGCTAGGACATGTGTGGTCAACGCTATGCATCAGCTCTATCGGTCCAAGTTCAAGAAAAATTTTTATGAATTTTTTTTCCAGACAAAGTGCGGTAAATTATAATTTTTGGCGACTTGGAGCGAATATATCTATGTTTATACTTTATAACCCTAGGAAACCTATAGCAAATGAAAGCTAGGACATGTGTGATCAACGTTATGCATCAGCTCTATCAGTATAAGTTCGTAAAATATTTTCATGAATTTTTTTCCCAGGCAAAGTGCGGAAATTTGCACTTTCGGCGACTTACAGGCGAATATATCTGTGTTTCTACTATATAACCATAGGAAATCTTTAGCAAATGATAGCTAGGACATGTGTGATCAACGCTATGCATCAGCTCTATCGGTCCAAGTTCGTAAAATATTTTCATGAATTTTTTTCCCAGGCAAAGTGCGGAAATTTGCACTTTCGGCGACTTAGCGGCGAATATTTCTATGTTTCTACTATATAACCCTAGGAAACCTATACCAAATGATAGCTAGGACATGTGTGATCAACGCTATGCTTCAGCTCTATCTGTCAAAGTTCGTAAAAAATTTTATTTTTTTTTTCCCAGACAAAGTGCGAAAATTTGCACTTTCGGCAACTTAGAGGCGAATATTTCTATAATTCTACTATATGACCCTAGGAAACCTATACCAAGTTATAGCTAGGACATGTGTGATCAACGCTATGCTCTATCAGTCCAAGTTCGAAAATAAATTTTATGAATTTTTTTTCCAGACAAAGTGCGGTAAATTATGATATTTGGCGATTTAGAGGCGAATATATCTATGTTTGTACTATATAACCCTAGGAAACCTATACCAAATGATAGCTAGGGCATGTGTGATCAACGCTATGCGTCAGCTCTATCGGTCCAAGTTCGTAAAAAAATTTTATGAATTTTTTTCCCCAAAGTGCGAAAATTTACAGTTTCGGCGACTTAGACGCAATTTTTTCTATGTTTATACTATATAACCCTAGGAAACCTATAGAAAATGATAGCTAGGTTATGTGTGATCAACGCTGTGCATCAGCTCTATCTGTCCAAATTCGAAACAAAATTTTGTGAATTTTTTTCCAAAGTGCCCTAAATTATACTTTTTGGCGACTTAAAAAGGCGAATATATCAATATTTCTACTATATAACCCTAGGAAACCTATACAAAAGAAAGCTAGGACATGTGTGATCAACGCTATGC
This sequence comes from Medauroidea extradentata, assembly GCA_003012365.1. Classification (NCBI taxonomy): domain Eukaryota; kingdom Metazoa; phylum Arthropoda; class Insecta; order Phasmatodea; family Phasmatidae; genus Medauroidea; species Medauroidea extradentata. Next base: position 24,624 of record PNEQ01003044.1, on the reverse strand, counting down.
ATCAGTTCCATCGGTCCAAGTTCGTAAAAAATTTTTATGAATTTTTTTTCCCAGACAAAGTGCGAAAATTTGCACTTTCGGCGACTTAGAGGCGAATATTTCTATGTTTCTATTATATAACCCTAGGATACCTATACCAAATGATAGCTAGGACATGTTTGATCAACGCTATGCGTCAGCTGTATCGGTCCAAGTTCGTAAAAAATTTTATGAATTTTTTTTCCCAGACAAAGTGCGAAAATTTGCACTTTCGGCGACTTAGAGGCGAATATATATGTTTCTACTATATAACCCTAGGATACCTATACCAAATGATAGCTAGGACATGTTTGATCAACGCTATACGTCAGCTGTATCGGTCCAAGTTCGTAAAAAATTTTATGAATTTTTTTTCCCAGACAAAGTGCGAAAATTTGCACTTTCGGCGACTTAGAGGCGAATATATCTATGTTTCTACTATGTAACTGTAGGAAACATATACATAATGATAGCTAGGAGATGTGTGATTAACGCTATGCATCAGCCAGGATGTCCACCGACAGGGAAAACCTGGAAAACAGGGAAAAGTCAGGGAATTCCAAAATTGAATATCAGTGGACACAATGATCAGCTCTATCGATCTAATTTCGTAAAAAATTTTTATGAATTTTTTTTCCCTATCAAAGTGCGGTAAATTATACTTTTTGGCGACTTAGAGGCGAATATTTCTACGTTCCTACTATATAACCTTAGGAAACCTATAGCAAATGATAGCTAGGTTGTGTGTGATCAACGCTATGCATCAGCTCTATCGGTCCAAGTTTGAAAAAAAATTTTAAGTTTTTTTCTTTAAAGTGCGGTAAATTATACTTTTTGGCGACTTAGAGGCGAATATATCTATGTTTGTCATATAAAACCGTAGCAAACCTACACAAAATGATAGTTCGGACATGTGTGATCTACGCTATGCATAAGCTCTATCAATCCCAGTTCGTAAAAAAATTGTATGAAATTTTTATCCCAGACAAAGTGCGAAAATTTGCACTTTCGGCAACTTAGAAGCAATTTTTTCTACGTTTATAATATATACCCCTAGGAAACCTATACTAAAGGATAGCTAGGACATGTGTGATGAACGCTATGCATCAGCTCTATCGGTCCATGTTCGTAAAAAATTTTTATGAATTTTTTTTTCCAGGCAAATTATGATAAATTATACTTTTTTGGCGACATAAAGGCAAATATTTCTATGTTTCTATTATATTACCCTAGAAAACCTATACCAAATGATAGCTAGGACATGTGTGTAATAAACGCTATGTATCATCTCTATCAGTCCCAAGTTCGTAAAAAATTTTTATGAATTTTTTTTTCCCAGATAAAGTGCGAAAATGTGCACTTTCGGCAACTTAGAGTCGAATATTTGTATTTTTGTACTATGTAACCCTAGAAAACCTATACTAAATGATGGCTTGGACATGTGTGATGAAAGCTATGCATCAGCTTTATCGGTCAATGTCCGTAAAAAAATTTTATGCATTTTTTTTTAGGCAAATTACGGTAAAATATACTTTTTGGCGACTTAGAGGCAAATATTTCTATGTTTCTACTATATAACCCTAGAAAATCTATACCAAATGATATCTAGAACATGTGTGATCAACGCAATGCACCAGCTCTATCGGTTCAAGTTCGTTAAAATTTTTATGAATTTTTTATTCCAAGAAAAGTACGGTAAATAAAACTTTATGGCGACTTAGAGGCAAATATTTCTATGTTTGTTTGATATAACCCTAGGAAACCTATACCAAATGATAGCTAGTACATGTGTGATCAACGCTATGTATCAGCTCTATCGGTCCAAGTTCGAAAAAAATTTTTAAGAATTTTTTTCCCAGACAAAGTACGTTTAATTATTATTTTGGAGACATAGATGCGAATATATCTATGTTTCTACAATATAACCCTAAGTTAACTATACCAAATGATAACTAGGACATGTGTGATAAACCCTATGCATCAGCTCTATCGGTCCATGTTCGTAAAAAAATTTTATGAATTTTTTTTTCCCAGACAAAGTGCGGTAAGTTATACTTTTTGGCGACTTAGAGTCGAATATATCTATGTTTCTACTATATAACCCTAGGAAACCTAAATCAAATGATAGCTTGGACATGTGTGGTCAACGCTATGCATCAGCTCCATCGGTCCAAGTTCGTAAAAAATTTTCATTAATTTTTTTTCCCAGACAAAGTGCGGTAAATTATAATTTTTGGCGACTTAGAGGCGAATATATCTATGTTTCTACTATATAACCCTAGGAAACCTATACCAAATGATAGCCCAGACATGTGTGATCAACGCTATGCATCAGCTCTATCGGTCCAAGTTCGTAAAAAAATTTAAGGATTTTTTTTCCACGCAAAGTACGGTAAATTATACTTTTTGGCGACTTAGAAGTGAATGTTTCTACTATATCACCCTATGAAACCTCTACCAAATGATAGCTATTACATGTGTGGTCAACGCTATGCATCAGCTCTTTCGAACCAATTTCGTAAAAAATTTGTATGAATTTTTTTTCCCAGACAAAGTGCGAAAATGAACACTTTCGGCGACTTAGAGGCGAATATATCTATGTTTCTACTATATAACCATAGGAAACCTTTAGCAAATGATAGCTAGGGCATGTGTGATCAACGCTATGCATCAGCTCTATCGGTCCAAGTTCGTAAAATATTTTTATGAATTTTTTTCCCAGGCAAAGTGCGGAAGTTTGCACTTTCGGCGACTTAGCGGCGAATATTTCTATAATTCTACTATATGACCCTAGGAAACCTATACCAAGTTATAGCTAGGACATGTGTGATCAACGCTATGCTCTATCGGTCCAAGTTCGAAAAAAAATTTTATGAATTTTTTTTCCAGACAAAGTGCGGTAAATTATAATATTTGGCAATTTAGAGGCGAATATATCTATGTTTGTACTATATAACCCTAGGAAACCTATAAAATTTGATAGCAAGGGCATGTGTGATCAACGCTATGCGTCAGCTCTATCAGTCCAAGTTCGTAAAAAAATTTTATGAATTTTTTTCACTAGACAAAGTGCGAAAATTTACAGTTTCGGCGACTTAGACGCAATTTTTTCTATGTTTATACTACATAACCCTAGGAAACCTATAGAAAATGATAGCTAGGTTATGTGTGATCAACGCTATGCATCAGCTCTATCGGTCCAAATTCGAAACAAAATTTTGTGAATTTTTTTTCCAGACAAAGTGCGGTAAATTATACTTTTTGGCGACTTATAGGCGAATATATCAATGTTTCTACTATATAACCCTAGGAAACCTATACAAAAGAAAGCTAGGACATGTGTGATCAACGCTATGTATCAGCCCTATCGGTCCAAGTTCGTAAAAATTTTTATGAATTTTTTTTCCCAGACAAAGTGCGAATATTTGCACTTTCGGCGACTTAGACGCAATTTTTTGTATGTTTCTACTATATAACCCTAGGAAACCTATACTAAATGATAGCAAGGACATGTTTGATCAACGCTATGCATCAGTTCTATCGGTCCAAGTTCGTAAAATATTTTTATGAATTTTTTTACCAGACATTGTGCGAAAATGAACACTTTCGGCGACTTAGAGGCGAATATTTCTATGTTTTTATTATATAACCCTAGGTAACCTGTACTTATTGATAGACAGGACATGTGTTATCAACGCTATGAATAAGCTCTATCGGTTTAAGTTCGTAACAAAAATTTATGAATTTTTTTTTTCCAGACAAAGTGCTGAAAATTTGCACTTTTTGGCGACTTACACGCAATTTTTTCTATGTTTCTACTATATAACCCTAGGAAACCTATAGTAAATGTTAGCTAGGGCAAGTGTGACCAAAGCTATGCATCAGCTCTATCGGTCCAAGTTCGTATAAAATTTTATGAATTTTTTTCCCTGACAAAATGCGAAAATTTGCTCTTTCGGTGACTTAGAGGCGAATATATATGTTTCTACTATATAACCCTAGGAAATCTATACCAAATTATAGCTAGGACATGTTTGATCAACGCTATGCGTCAGCTGTATCGGTCCAAGTTCGTAAAAAATTTTATGAATTTTTGACCCCAGACAAAGTGCGAAAATTTGCACTTTCGGCGACTTAGAGGCGAATATATCTATGTTTCTACTATATAACTGTAGGAAACATATACGAAATGATAGCTAGGAGATGTGTGATCAACGCTATGCATCAGCCAGGATGTTCACTGACAGGGAAAACCTGGAAAACAGGGAAAAGTCAGGCAATTCCAAAATTGAATATCAGTGGACCCAATGATCAGCTCTATCGGTCCAAGTTCGAAAAAAATTGTTATATATGCTTTTTCCTGACAAAGTGCGGTATATCATACTTTTTGGCGACTTAGAGGCGAATATATCTATGTTCCTACTATATTACCCTAGGATACATATAGCAAATGATCGATAGGACATTTGTGATCAACGCTATGCATTTGGTCTATCGGTCCAAGTTCGTAAAAAAATTTTATGAATTTTTTTTCCCTGTTAAAGTGCGGTAAATTATACTTTTTGGCAATTTAGAGGCGAATATATCTATGTGTGTACTATATAACCCTAGGAAACCTATAAAAATTGATAGCTAGGGCATGTGTGATCAACGCTATGCGTCAGCTCTATCGGTCCAAGTTCGTAAAAAAATTTTATGAATTTTTTTCCCTAGACAAAGTGCGAAAATTTGCACTTTCGGCGACTTAGACGGAATTTTTTTTATGTTTCTACTATATAACCCTAGGAAACCTATACAAAATGATAGCTAAGACATGTGTTATAAACGCTATGCATCAGCTCTATCGGTCCAAGTTCGTAAATAATTTTTATGAATTTTTTTTCCCAGAGAAAGTGCGAAAATGTGCACTTTCGGCGACTTAGAGGCGAATATTTGTATGTTTGTACAATATAACCATAGAAAACCTATACTAAATGATAGCTAGGACATATGTGATGAACGCTATGCATCAGCTCTATCGGTCCATGTTCGTAAAAAATTTTTACTGAATTTTTTTTTCCAGGCAAATTACGGTAAATTACACTTTTTGGCAACTTAGAGGCGAATATTTCTATGTTCCTACTATATAACCCTTGGAAACCTATAGCAAATGATAGCTAGGTTGTGTGTGATCAACGCTATGCATCAGCTCTATCGGTCCAAGTTCGAAAAAAATTGTTAAGTTTTTTCTTCAGACAAAGTGCGGTAAATTATACTTTTTGGCGACTTAGAGGCGAATATATCTATGTTTGTCATATAAAACCGTAGGAAAACCACACAAAATAATAGTTAGTTAGGACATGTGTGTTCTACGCTATGCATCAGCTCTATCGGTCCCAGTTCGTAAAAAAATTGTATGAATTTTTTTTCACAGACAAAGTGCGAAAATTTGCACTTTCGGCGACTTAGACGCAATTTTTTCTACGTTTCTAATATATACCCCTAGGAAACCTATAGAAAATTATAGCTAGGTTATGTGTGATCAACGCTATACATCAGCTCTATCGGTCCAAGTTCGTAAAAAATTTTTATGAATTTTTTTTCCCAGACAAAATGCGAAAATTTGCACATTCGGCGGTTTAGACGCAGTTATTTCATCGTTTGTACTATATAACCCTAGAAAACCTATACCAAATGATAGCTAGGGCATGTGTGATTAACTCTAGGATTCTGCTTTATCGGTCCAAGTTTCGTAAAAAATTTTTATAATTTTTTTTTCCAGGCAAAGTACGATAAATTATACTTTTTGGAGACTTAGAGCCGAATATTTCTATGTTTCTACTATTTAATTCTAGGAAACCAATACCAAATGATAGCTAGGACGTGTGTGATCAACGCTATGCACCAGCTCTATCGGTCCATGTTCGTAAAAAATTTTTATGAATTTTTTTTTCCATGCAAAGTACGATAATTTATACTTTTTGGCGACTTAGAGGCGAATATTTCTGTGTTTGTACTATATAACCCTAGGTAACCTATACCAAATGATAATTATGACATGTGTGATCAACGCTATGCATCAGCTCTATCGGTCCAAGTTCGTAAAAAATTTTTATGAATTTTTTTTTTTCAGACAAGGTGCGAAAATTTGCACTTTCGGCGACTTAGACGCAATTTTTTCTGTGTTTCTACTATATAACGCTAGGAAACCTATAAAAAATGATTGCTAGGAGATGTGTGATCAACGATATGCATCAGCTCTATCGGTCCAATTTCGTAAAAAAAATTTTATGAATTTTTTTCCAGACAAAGTGCGTTCAATTATACTTTTTTGCGTCTTGGAAGCGAATATACTTATGTTTCTACTTTATAACACCAGGAAACCTATACCAAATGATAGCTAGGATATGTGTGATCAACGCTATGCATCAGCTCTGTCAGTCCAAGTTCGTAAAAAATTTTTATGAATTTTTTTTCCCAGATAAATTGCGAAAATGTGCACTTTCGGCGACTTAGAGGCGAATATTTGTATTTTTGTACTATATAACCATATAAAAACTATACTAAATGATATCTAGGACATGTATGATGAAATCTATGCATCAGCTCTATCGGTCTATGTTCGTAAAAATTTTTTATGAATTTTTTTCCAGGCAAAGTACGGTAAAATATACTTTTTGGCGAATTAGAGGCGAATATATCTATGTTTCTCATTAAAAACCGTTGGAAACCTACAAAAAATGATAGTTCGGACATGTGTGATCAACGCTATGCATCAGCTCAATTGGTCCCAGTTCGTAAAAAAATTGTATGAATTTTTTTTCCCAGACATATTGCGAAAATTTGCACTTTCGGCGACTTAGACGCAATTTTTTCTACGTTTCTAATATATACCCCTAGGAAACCTATAGGAAATGATAACTAGGTTATGTGTGATCAACGCTATGCATCAGCTCTATCGGTCCAAATTCGTAAAATAATTTTATGAATTTTTATTCGTGCAAAAATAATAAATTATAATTTTTGGCGACTTAGAGGTGAGTATTTCTATGTTTATATTATATCACATTAGGAAACCACTACCAAATGATACCTAGGACATGTGTGCTCAACGCTATGCATCAGCTTTATCGGTCCAAGTTCGTAAAAAAATTTTATGAATTTTTTTTTCCCAGAGAAAGTGCGAAAATTTGCACTTTCGGCGGTTTAGACGCAATTATTTCTACGTTTGTACTATATATCCGTAGGAAACCTATAGAAAATGATAACTAGGACATGTGTGATCAACGCTATGCATCAGTTTAATCGTTCCAAGTTCGTAAACAATTTTTATGAAATTTTTTTCCCTGACAAATTGCGAAAATTTCCACAATCGGTGACTTAGAGGCGAATATTTGAATTTTTGTACTATATAACCCTAGGAAACCTATACCAAATGATAGCTAGGACATGTGTGATCAACGCTTTGTATCAGCTCTATCAGTCCAAATTCTTAAAAAAAATTTTTTGAATTTTTTTTTCCAGGCAAATTACGGTAAATTATACTTTTTGGCGACTTCGAGGCGAATATTTCTATTCTTCTACTATTTAATTCTAGGAAATCTCTTCCAAATGATAGCAAGGACGTGTGTGATCAACGCTATGCATCAGCTCTATCGGTCCATGTTCGTAAAAAAATTTTTATGAATTTTTTTTCCAGGCAAAATACGCTAAATAAATCTTTATGGCGACTTAGAGACAAATATTTGTGGGTTTGTACTATATAACCCTAGGAAACCTATACCAAATGATAGCTAGGACATGCGTGATCAACGCTTTGCATCAGCTCTATCAGTCCAATTTCTTAAAAAAAAATTTTATGAATTTTTTGTCCAGGCGAATTACGGTAAATTATACTTTTTGGCGGCGTAGAGGCAAATATTTCTATGTTTCTACTATATAACACTAGTAAACATATACCAAATAGTAGCTAGGACATGTGTGATCAACGCGATGTATCAGCTCTATCGGTCCAAGTTCGAAAAAAATTTTTATGAATTTTTTTTCCCTGCAAAGTACGGTAAATTATACTTTTTGGCGACTTAGAGGCAAATATATATCAATGTTTCTACTATATAACCCTAGGAAACCTATAACAAATGATAGCTCGGACATGTGTGGTCAACGCTATGCATCAGCTCCAAGTTCGTAAAAAAATTGTTATAATTTTTTTCAGACAAAGTGCGATAAATTATAATTTTTGGCGACTTAGAGGCGAATATATCTATGTTTCTACTATATAACACTAGGAAACCTATACCAAATGATAGCTAGAACATGTGTGATCAACGCTATGCATCAGCTCTATCGGACCAATTTCGTAAAAAAATTTTATGAATTTTTTTTCCATGCAATGTACGGTAAATTATACTTTTTGGCGACTTAGAATTGAATGTTTCTGTGTTTCTACTATTTCACCCTAGTAAACCTCGTCCAAATGATAGCTAGAACATGTGTGGTCAATGCTATGCATCAGCTCTAAGCACCAATTTCGTAAAAAAATTTTATGAATTTTTTTTCCCAGACAAAGTGCGAAAATGTGCACTTTCGGCGACTTAGAGGCGAATATTTGTAGGTTTGTACTATATATTCCTAATAATCCTATACTAAATGCTAGCTAGGACATGTCTGATGAACGCTATGCATCAGCTCGGTCGGTAAATGTTCGTAAAACTTTTTATGAATTTTTTTCCCAGGCAAAGTATGGTAAAATATACTTTTTGTCAACTTAGAGGCGAATATTTCTATGTTTCTACTATATAAGCCCAGAAAATATATACCAAATGATAGCTAGGACATGTGTGATCAACGCTATGCATCAGCTCTACTGGGCCAAGTTCGTAAAATATTTTTATGAATTTTTTTTTCCAGACAAAGTGCGAAAATTTTTCACTTTCAGTGACTTAGACGCAAATTTTTCTATGTTTCTACTATTTAACTTTAGGAAGCCTATAGCAAATAATAGGTACGATATGTGTGACCAACGCTATGCATCAGCTCCATCGGTCCAAATTCCGAAAAAAAATTTTATGAATTTTTTTTCCCAGACAAAGTGCGGTAAATAATACTTTTTGGCGACTTAGAAGCGAATATTTCTGTGTTTGTACTATATAACCCTAGGAAACCTATACCAAATGATAACTAGCACATGTATGATCAACGCTATGCATCAGCTCTATCGGTCCAAGTTCGTAAAAAAATTTTATGAATTTTTTAATCCAGTCAAAGGGCGAAAATTTACACTTTCGACGACTTAGACGCGATTTTTTCTATGTTTCTACTATATAACCCAAGGAAACCTATAGAAAATGATAGGTAGGACATGTGTGATCTACGCTATGCATCAGCTCTATCTGTCCAAGTTAGTAAAAAAAATTTATGAATTTTTTTTCTAGGTAAAGTACGGTAAATGATACTTTTTGGCGACTTAGAAGCGAATATATCAATGTTTCTACAATATAACCCTAAGAAACCTAAATCAAATGGTAGCTAGGACATGTGTGGTCAACGTTATGCATCAGCTCTAACGGTCCAATTTCTTAAAAAAATTTTTGGAATTTTTTTCCCAGACAAATTGCGAAAATGTGCACTTTCGGCGACTTAGAGGCGAATATTTGTAGGTTTGCACTATATAATCCTAGGAAACCTATACTAAATGATAGCTAGGACATGTCTGATGAACGCTTTGCATCAGCTCCATCGGTCCAATTTCGTAAAAAAAATTTTATGAATTTTTTTTCCAGGCAAAGTACGGTAAATAAAACTTTATGGCGACTTAGAGGCGAATATTTGTATGTTTGTACTATATAACCCTAGGAAAAGTATACCAAATGATAGCCACCACATGTGTGATCAACGCTTTGTAACAGCTCTATTGGTCCAAGTTCGTAAAAATTTTTTATTAATTTTTGTTCCAGACAAAGTGCGGTAAATTATACTTTTTGGCGACTTAGAGACGAATATATCTACGTTTCTACTATATAACCCTAGGAAACCTATAGCAAATGATATCTAGGTCATGTGTGATCAACGCTATGCATCAGATCTATCTGTCTAAGTTCGTAAAAAATTGTTATGGATTTTTTTATAAACAATTGCAACTAAGAGCTAACTTCAGTCCAGTCCATCATGGCCATGTTTTTGCCGTATACCTAACTAGTCAGTTTGTGTTATGCCACCAATTATAACACAACAAACAAAGATTTTCAGTAACATAGTCAGAGTCGCAATATTTTTATTATGTTAATAATAAAATCTAAAACCGAAAATATCTACATTTATTACAATTCAGTTGCAAGCTAGTTACATGTAGCACACCGCTGCTGCCATTTTACGTTCCCCAACTGAACCTGATGAAGGAACCACCCCGGCTATCCAAGTTACACCCCTGTGGTTATAAATTTTGTGGTTACACCCGCTGCTCTATTCAGGGTAAAGGTGGACTTTTTTCTAAGATTGTGCACAAGTGTTCATCCACGAAAATAGATCTTGATGTAGTCATACGCCACCATGTGATTTTATCCAAGTTTTATTTACATTACATTGCCGGTCAAACTGGACTTGTGAAGCAAAGTGAGTGTCATATTATAATGTTTACACGTACCAGTTTTATAGTGAAATGGTAAAATTGTTTTTTTTTTTTTTCACGCGAAATTTTTTTAACTACGTGTTTGCTGAATACATGTTATTTACACCTTTATTAAATTGTTATATTCATGCTTAAAGAAACGTTACGTCAAAATACATGAAATCTCTATTTGGCAACATTATTTTACTGAAGATTGCTGAACGAGAGGTCATAAAAATAGAATGAAAGTAAAAATTTCACCATAAATATGATGACAGTTTTCAAGTTTATACACTAAAATAATTAGGTAAACTGTACTTACTTTACAACAGTATTCCGTCCAATGCCGAAAATCTCTGCAGTCTTTTCGGCTACCGAGCACGATTACATTTCGTCTGTCAGTACTGTACTTTCTCACGAATAGTTTGCGAAACACAAAGGTTGTCCTGGTGACACTGCCTATTCGCTGCGCGGTTAATTTGCAACGTTTTTCACTTTTCAGTAACCTCAACCACGCGGCGTGCAGGAACAATCAGAACGATCAGTGGCACAAAATAAATAAGTAGTAACATAAGCGACAAAAGCGATTTTTATCGTACTCGTTTTCTCTTTGGATTGTAATGGTGTTGGAGAATATTTGGTTGGAGTTCGTAGAAGTTCTGTTAGACTGCACTTCAGTAGGCCCTATTATACAGGACGAGGCACATAAAGTGTTACACAGCAATAGCACTCAAACTAGTGATCATATCCACAAATGTTCCAGACAAAAGTTTCAGTGTTCGAAAAGGCCGTCATACTGGGCCACTTTTTTTTTTTTTTTTTTCGGTGGAGGCGCTGAAACTTTGTCAAGATCAATTCCACTTTGTTAAATGGAAAATGGAAGCATGTTTTTCCATGACATTAGTGCCGATTTGAAGACGAATTCAGCGACGTACAAGATAAGGGCATTTAGTCACGCACCCAAAGGTATCAATTAATCACGCATTACCTTCTAATGTGAGTAGCTTACATCGGATCGCGAAAATGAACGATTTTCAAGAATCATTTGATATGTTGGTGGTGTTGCGGATTGCCGTAAAAATTATAGAAACGCCCTTCTGACATGTTTGGTGGGAGCTACCCTCGCCCCAATGTGGATCCGCCATACGATATTTTTGTTGGTGTTATTATTGCTATTATTAATAATAATAATCGTAAGCATTCGGTATCAGAACGACTACTGTTTCCCCGAGGTGTATTTATTCCTATTGAGTGAGCAGAATATTATTCTCAGACCGCAAGTATCCCACGGAGAATAGCCCAAGTCGTCGTTCCCGCGCCACGGATAATCGTTCATCAAGACTGGGGCGGTGAAAGTGCGTCTTCTGCGGCGGCGCTGGCAGCGCTCCACGCGGACGGGCGAGGAGACGCGGAGACGAACTTCGCTCGCTCGCCGTCCTCGTCATTCAGCTACTGGCCAGCTGTCTGTGCGGATTGTCAGACGCGCGCGTAGTCCGATCTCACGCAGTTTACGCGGGTGTGTGTTTTCGCTTCTCTTTTATTCATGGATAACGACGCCTCTGTAACATGAACGACACTGCAACTTCGATGTACCAGAAGATCAGAGACAAAATTGGCACGTGAGTAGCATTACAGTATTTAATATTTTAATATAGAATGTTGGCAATACTTCAATTATTTTCTGATTTATTTTTTTTGGGGGGGGGGGGGACTGGTCTACGTAGTTTATAACTTTAAAAATGCCCTGCTAATTTTTAAATCATTCCTGCAACTAGGGTCTAACATACTTTCGATTTTCTTTGATACTGCTACCAACTTACAGATAACGCCGTTCCAAAAAATTGAAATGATTTTAATGTATCTGAGAAACAAATCAAAGATAAGGTTCATGTTTTAAAAATGTGGCACTTTCTGCAGGATTCCGCAGAGTTAATGGCTTTTATTCTGCAGCGTTTTAACGCCCCATTTTATTCCATGCCGGACGCGGACCGCTTATGTAATTTATAATGAACATAGGTCTAAATAGCGTTTACATACAACCGCGCTTAATTTACTCCACCCACCGAGTAGTTTTACTGATTACTCGAAATTATTTAATCACACTCTTCGTCGGTTGGTTACGCTGGTCTAAATAGCAAGCATCGTTACATTTTAAAATTAAATTTTATGGCAAAAGCAACTTTTAAAGTTGCCAATTTGTATATTTCGGCCGTATGCAAATTTAAACATTATTTTGTAATTTACATTTCAAACAGAATATTTGCATTTGCGTGCTACAAAAATATACCGCAGCGGGTTTGAATTTTAAGACATTACAAAAAAAATGTTTTTGTAGGTGTGTTAATCCTGAAAAAAGAAATTTACTAGCGATAAATTCCGATTAGTAAATATTCACATGAAATTTAATCAGTATTTACTCACAGTTGACAAGCATGGAAAATAAAAAATAGTATGAAATTGTCCCAAAATCATCTCACGAGTCCTTCATCTTCGCTTACGGTACGAATTGTCTGAAAGCAAGCCTAAAGAAGGGTGTATACAAGTGCTCACTTTACCATGCATGGACTATAATTAAACTGACGTATTGCTAGTGTCCACTGCCACACGTAAGTTCTGCCGTTATCCTAAGGGTTCTGGGTTTAGTACGCCGACTTCTGATGGCATTTCGGATTTAAAAAAAAAAAAAAAAGAAAAACCTTGAGGCATTCGATTTATCAACACTTGTAAAAGAAAAATTTCTTAACGGTAGCCTAGGTCTTGAATTGAAGTTCTCCACCCAGAAAACATTCTGAGACGGGAAATTTGCCATTCTTGAGGGTCCTGTAAATACGCAAACATTGGGCGTTCGTATTAAACATACGGTATAGCAATAAAAGTATGCAGTTACTGTTTCGTAAAAAGAGAATGTATAAATGCTATCATGGCAATTTTTCCATATGCCCTATACTTTTTAATACGCTTAAATGTGCGTGGTAAAATTCTAAATAATAGATCTATTTGTTAAAATGTCAGTGAATAGATTATATGGTCAGTTATATTCAACGTGACATTTTTCGAATACAGCGACACGCCTTTTTAGTAAGTTTGAACTTATATTAACTGAGCGAGGTGGTACAACGGCAAGACGTTGAGTCGCATTAGGGAGGAGCCGGGTTCGAATCATGGTTCCTGCCATCCTGGTTTCAGTTTTCTACGGTTACCAGAAATCGCCCCCAGCGAATGCTGAGATGGTTATAGGCCCTGGCTGTCTCCTCTGCTATGCAATGTGTAAAAATATGTGTGTTACCGTCTCTAATGACTTCGCTTTCGACGATACGTAAAGCACAATCAAATTTTATAAAGTTGTACATGTTTTATAAAATATTTTTAAAAAAATAATAATAAACTGCCAAATCGTCTGAAACGGTTCTTTCCGTAATACCTCAGAAAAATTCCGTGATAATACTACATTTCTTTCAAAAGTTTGTATAAATTCTCATAACTAGGAAATTGTTGAACTGACACTGACCAGAATGTGACGCTACTGAAATGCGGTGATATTTGGTAAAATACAAGAAGCAAAAAAATTACTAGTTTCTATTTATAATCGTCCACGTACTACAAAAAAAAAAATATGTCCGCACTCTAATTGCATACAACCGTAATTCGATACGGTATTTTGTATGTCCGCAGATAGTTTTTTTTATCACGTTTTTATTTATTTACTTTCTTGTCTGCATGTTCGACTTTAAACTGACTACCCAATGATAGTTGGAACCGCTCTGTATATGTAAATGAAATAATAAGCAGTACAGGATTGCAATTAGAAGCAATTTAATTGATCGACTGTTGCATTTTGTTGGTTACAACGTTATTCGTGCGAACCATTCAGTTGTCGCCATATTCCACACCTCTTGAAATATTTATAATGAAATTCCAAATAGCTTAAATAGAAACATGTAAAATGCTAGTTATCATTAGATGACAGACTAGACTCCGCTGCTTTGTACACACTAGAGCACAATTTGCGATATCATTGCTCATCAGTAGAGCCAGTGATTTTTGGTGAAAAGAATTGTACAACTACTTTCAATGCCTTACGTGCACACCTGCAACTCTGGTTCGTGGTTATTGGCAGAATATAATAGGGCAGAGGCGTGGCTCATTTGACTGCACCAACCAGAACAATGTTACCGCGACACCGCACGTCCGTGCACTGTAAAATTTTTTCGTACTTTCACAAAGAAAAGCAGTGGAAACCCAGTTGCCAAAGAAATTCCTTGTAAAACCGTTATCCTTGTAATTAAATACAAAGTATACGTTTGTTAAATTACAAGGACTAGCCTTGTAGCTGTACTTTCAATACGAAAAACAAATAGATTTCAATGTTCATAAACAACACTGAACTTATTTATCAAATAATTTTTTAATATAGGACGTATACAATAAATTATTTTGAAAAAAAAAAAAAAAACTCGGGAGGCACTAAGTTTCGATCCACTCTCCCCACTCTTAGATTCTACGCACTTTACCCCTAGACCACTCTGACTTAAATATCGGCTAACATTTATTTATTTATTTGTGTACATTCAATGTAAAGTTCAGTAATGATTCTTCCATTTAAAGCACTCTTTTAATATAAACATTCACTTTATTCCAGAAAATACTTTTCAGAGGTTGTGATCTTTGCATAAGTAATTTCCGGCGAACTTACGATTTTAGTAGGCTACACATTTTTTCTAAGTTTTTTGCAAACAAATTCCTTTAAACGTTATAAACTAATAATATTACAAGGAATATTTTCAACATTTACAAAAGTTTGTACAACTACGAAGAAGTGCCTTGTCATATTTTACAAAATAATTTACTGTCGGTATAGGTAAGCCTACAAGGAATTCCTATGTAGTATTACAAAGCTTACCTTTGTAACTTCATAAACTAATGATTCTACAAGGATATTCTTTATACTTTTACAAGAACTTGTAAAAGTACAAGGAATATCCTTGTATATTTTACAAAAATTTTTTAGAGTGTGATTTGCGGGTAGAACCTCGAGACGCCGAAAATTAAGAACTTCCAATCGCTGATCATGAAGCAGAGAAATAGGTGTGCATATTATACATTGAAACAAATGGCTGCAGAATTCTTTTCATCAAAAATCACTTGCTCTGCTCATCACATTCTTTTATATTATTTACGTATCTCGCTGCTTTACATGCGGTTAGTCAGTCTATCGTAGAACTTGTAGGTATTGGCTCAAAGTGATCCCCGCTACAATCGACGACATTGTGCGTCAGTGGAACTGTCGAGCGTGCAAGCAGTCTAGTGTCAGGAAATATCACGATATTTGCATGTCTACGTATATTTAATGCCAGTGCCATGTTGTTAGGCAGGTAATGTCACTGGAGATGGTGGTGTGTCGCGGGGAAACGTGACTGCCGGGTTTCAACGTACGTTCTGCTTACCAGAAAATTACTGGTTTTCGCCCGTACAGGGAGCTGTTGCCATATTTGACTTAGCCTATAAGAATTGTAATAATTGATGCCAGTTATTGGTCTGCAGGCAGCTACATTGTCATACATGTTGCAAGAAACTGCAGGGTTTTCAAGGGTATGTTGGCACAAAATATTTTCGCTATATACCATCATTAGAGACACTGGAAAATCGCGGGAACAGTTGACTGTTTGCTAGGCTCCAACGCGATGTATATAACACTGAATGTTTCGTATCAACATTGGCTATGGATAGAGACATGCAAAATTCGCGTTATTATCTGACAGCTGACTAGACTCCAAGTGACTATAGGCTTGTTCGACGTCTCCCGCTGGCCGATATTGTCGTGACTTGGCGCGGAGAATACTTACTAGGTAGAGAGGCCAATCTCTGTAAAGACGCAACACACGTAAATGAGAACATATAAAAGTTCGTGGCTAATTGAATCGCAGATTATGCTCTGTTATGTATAGGAGTGTGAAGTTTAGTCTGCTACCAAATGATAACGCGAATTTTGCATGTCTCTAGCTATGGTTTATTTGTAGCATTTTTTCTCTCTACAACAGGCCCAGTTAGAACTGCACAGCTTGGACACACAGCGTGTGTGATTTGTCCCAAAACTGTTCACACGTGTCACAGTTAATGTAATACAGTTTATTGGAGACTATACTTTAAAAACATTTTCTCAATTTTGCAGTGTCTCTAACCATCATCTCTAATGATTAATTATCGCGGGGAAGGGTGACTGTTTTCAGGCTTCAGTGTTAATTTCGGACGCTTTTCTTTAGTTAGTGGTGAGGTCCTGTTCAACTGGGCCAGTGCCAATTCTGTAACGCTACGACTGAACATCTGTGATTCGTGTGTGTAAACAGATTAACTGTGCCGCACAATCGTCGACCAATGAAACAAAGTACCGGACGCTACACTGTTTTGTAGAGACTGTTGGCGGATTGCACTTTACGTAGGGATCCTGGCAGTGCCTTACGTGCACATTTGCAGTTCTGCTTCGTGGTCGGTTATTGGATATTTTAACTCTGTCGAGCCTTGGGGATTCTACCGGCAAATCGCAGCCGTGAAGTGTTGCAGAGACTTTATTGTAATTGGCTCAGTCAAATGATATACGGCTCTTCATATAGAACGCTGCCAATAATCATGAAGCAGGATTGCAGATGTGCACGTAAGGCACTGAAACAAAGTGGGGCAAAATTCTTTTATGTACGCCACTAAAACCAACTTACATACCAAACCGAAAAATTTACCGTTTATAACAATGTTATAGGCCGTGATTTCACACTTATAGATAAATTAAAAAAAATTAGTATTTTAAAAAAATTGCTGAAATTTTTAAATTTTCATTTCAAAATTCAGAATTTTTTTTATTAAATACAAAACTGTTTAATTTTTGTTTTATATACACAATACATAGCCTACAATATTGTTATACACTGTGAATTGTTTTCCGGTTTGGTATGTCAATTGGTTTTAGTGGCGTACATAATACCGTAAAGTGCAAATTTTGACGTTTACGACTCATTACGCAAAAACTATGAGAGATAGGCTACACAAATGTCCTAAGTGGAAGATTTAATAACAATTTATGTCTAAAATAAGAAAAAAATATCTGGTACAAGTATAAAAATAAAAATAGACGTTGAAAACTGTGGTGAACTGCGCCTTGTACGTGGTAGATAAATAAGCGCTGAAAACATCAGTTGATTTCTACGCTTTTTTGGATAAAATACTCAATGACAATCCTGGATAATGGTATTTGCCAACTTTATGAGTAAATATTTATACAGAATTACTAATTCGTTACCCGTGATCTCTTACGCCGCAGTTAAATGCACGGGGTTCCAGCGTCAGAGATTGTTCCTCAGAAGTTCGTAACACTGGAAACAATTTAGTTTAAAACGTTGGCTAAAACTGTTGTCTGGGATTGCTATTGTTTAATTTTCGCAAATTGGATTCAAGAAACCTAGGGTTATATATAAATGCTTTTAGCGTTGAATTATGTACCACGCCCTCTTAAAGGGGTTGTCGGTGTTCATTATATTATTCTCAGGTTAAAACCCTCTCCTATACAACTCCTAGCTACTCCACTGCATGGCGGAAACGCCTTTCACCAATCAGTGTACCGCAGCTATCCTGCTAGCCGACAGCCAGGCCAATAGGAAACCTGTAGTATCATGCATAAGCTAGATATTCGCGGGTCTGGTATCAACACCCTGGGGAAGCCAATAAGCGGCGAAGTTCAAATAAGCCGCCACGTCTTTTCGCCTCTGTATTACTACTTAGTCTGTGGCCTGGCAAACTGTAGAGGTCCACAACTGGCAGTGGCCAGTGAGACAATACATGTGTCTGACAGCCTCGTGTCGACACTAACCTACATATTACCCTTACTTCAAAAACACCGCCACGCCAATTCGATTCTGAACAGTTGGCTATTCCGTGGCAGAGCTTATCTTACAGTAAGTTAATACTACTAACGAAAGAAAACTGCGAATTTTGCGTTATCTGACAGCAGACTAAATTCCAAGTTACTGTATGCTTAATCTGACTTCTGCTGTTGGCGCCCCTGAAGGATTACGTTATGCAGTAATGTTGACAGCACACACAACAAATACAATAAACACTATCTTTATTAACGTTTTTTGTGTAGTTCTCTGATACACCTGGCAAAAGTCACAACAGAGAGTCTCAATTTAACGATAACATGTTGCAGTCATACAGCATAAATAAGGGTAAGCAAATTTAAGAGCTATTTTCCCTTTTTATGAAACCTGCAGAAACTATAAATGTTACCATTCACAAAACAAACAAATAACTATCATAAGCAACTCACTAGCGCTCCTGTATAGCGCGTGGAGAAACGTCCAACTTCGATTTTCAAAAATATTGAACCATTTTCCCTATCCGAGTTACACATCCATGACGCGTGTTCAGTGACGTGCATGTTAGAATCCGCTGTCCTATGCATTCTGCTGTTTCAGTGAATAGTAGCTACTCGACAAATTAGCGGTGATGGCTAGGACCACTGATTTTGCGAAAATATATGTGTACCGTTTCCTTCGAGTATCTTGTGTGCTTGCCTGCAGTTCTGCTTCAAGGTCAGTGATTGGTTGTTTTCAACTATCAACGTCTTGGGTTCTACCCTCTAATAAAACTCGTGTGATGCTGCAGTTAACCTTGTTCTGATTGGCACGGTTAAATAAGTGCCGCATCTAGACAAATACACTCGGCTAATATCCACGAAGCAAGGCTGCATATGGTAACGTAAGGCATTGAAACAAATATTTGCACAATTATTTTTAGTGCAAATCAGGGGTTCCTAGTTATGGCTTAAATACTCACAGGAAAGCGGATTCCAAAATGCAGGTTATTGAAATCGTCAACTATGACTTTCCACGCCCTTCAGTCGGCTATAGCTGGATTCACAACCACCACTTAGCGTAGCGTGCGTACGTACGTGTAAAAGTAGAATCGCCGAGTTTGCATGTCAGCATTCACATCCTCGCGTAGCGTGCGTACGTACGTTCCAGAGTTGATCAACTTTCTACTTCGTACGTAGCCTACGCACGCTAAGTGCTGGTTGTGAATGCAACATTTGCAAATGTAAGACCCAAATAAATGTTAATTTATATTGATAAAGCATTAATCTCGTGGTCAGAAATTATTCAATTCGCTTCGAAAAATAAAAATTAATTACGATTATTTCCGCGCATATTTGGATTAATGTTGTTGTAAATCCAACCTGTAATAGGCTACTTAACGTACGTACGTATGTTAAGTGTTGTTGTGAATTCGGCTTAATAAGTCACGCTTCGTACGTAGCCTACGTACGCTAAGTGCTGGTTGTGAATGCAACATTTGCAAATGTAAGACCCAAATAAATATTAATTTATATTGATAAATCATTAATCTCGTGGTCAGAAATTATTCAATTCGCTTCGAAAAATAAAAATAAATTACGATTATTTCCGCGCATATTTGGATTAATGTTGTTGTGAATCCAACCTGTAATAGGCTACTTAACGTACGTACGTATTTTAAGTGTGGTTGTGAATTCGGCTTAATAAGTCACGACGGAGGTTGGCTGAGTGCGACCAAATATCTCCTTGATGCATGTAAACACTGACCCGAGTACAGTTTCCTAGCGTCTGATATGTCACAACATCGACTTCTCGGTGCACTCCTGTTGACCTTGCTCGATAACAGAATAAGCTGCTGTTAGCACATGAAACTCGCCGACTGGCGGGAAAAAAATAATGACTCTGTAGACAGCAATTTTCATTTTTATATTTATATTTGCAGAATATTTTTTTTTTTTAAATTCATAATTTGTGACTAAAATTTGTTCCAGTGAAATATTTTTATCTGTCATAGGTTTTGCGTAATAGTTTGTCAAAGTCGAAATAGTGCATGTCATGGGTTAAAGTACAACTGGCTTACCAGCATAGAATAATATACGCTAAATAACAATGTTATGGGTTACAGCTTCTCTAATATGAAACCATAAAATAATTTCTTTTTTAAAGAAACATTGAATTTTGCACATTTTAATATCAAATTTCTAATTTTTGTAATACAGGAAATTTTATTTTTTTTTTTTTTATAAAGGAGACCTCGTAGCCTACGACATCGTTACTCAGTTTGAATTATTTCAGTTCGGTAAATCAGTTGGTTTTACTGCCGTATTAAAACCGTGACATGCCACATTTTGACTTTGACGAGCGGTAATACAAAAAACTATACTTGATAAAAAAAATTTATAATAACGAAATCTAGTCACAATTTATGTCTTAAAGAGAAAAAAAGTCTGGTGCGAAAATTAAAATGTAATGATGAAATAGCTGTCTACCGTGTCCTTTGCGTTAGTAGACATAATCAGAACCACGAATAAATGAAACCGAATGCATAGTGTACAAAAGAGTCGAAGAAAGAACCACGAAATTAAATTAGTGCAATATAAAACAATAATTTGTAAAAATCTGGAGCAGAAGTCGCACGTCGTAATATATATTTAACAAATGTATAAATTATGTTTGAAACCCTTGTTTTCTTGCTAGCTCTTAGACACAGCCTAGTGTTCGACGTAACTTGGTCATAGGTTACTGAGCAAACCTGCCTTACTCCAGTTGGTTATTTGTTATTAGAGGTAACTCGAATTATTCAAGGTAAAGTCGAATGCCAAACATTTGTAACTAGAATCACGAATTTTTGCGATAAGATTTTTGCACCAATTTGGTTCAAACTTGCGTAAACTACGACAGGATATATGTCTTTCATTTGACACCAATCAAAATACGACTATTGTGATACCATAGTCTGTGATTTGGCAGTAAATCTTCAAGACAAATGAGAATTGAAAACATTTAATCACTGATCATGAAGCAGCCTCTTCAAGTAAAAAGGCAGAGCTGCATGCTCATAGTCATAAGTAGAGACATGCAAAATTCGCGTTATCATTTGGTAGCAGACTAAACTTCACACTCCTATACATAACAGAGCATAATCTGCGATTCAGTTGGCCACGAACTTTTATATGTTCTCATTTACGTGTGTTGCGTCTTTACAGAGATTGGCCTCTCTACCTTGTAAGTATTCTCCGCGGCAAGTCACGACAATATCGGCCAGCGGGAGACGTCGAACAAGCCTATAGTCACTTGGAGTCTAGTCAGCTGTCAGATAATAACGCGAATTTTGCATGTCTCTACTCATAAGGCATCAAAATCAAACGGTGTAAAAATCTTTTGGCCACAAAATCGTAGCTTTACTGTCAAGGTCAGTGATTTGACGTCAGCTGTTAGGACACGCCTTTGATCACTACACGCCTGTAACAAATAAAGCTACACACCTCCTTAGTTAGATTGCTTGTTGATAGAGATGATGGTTTATCGCGGGAAAACTTGACAGTTTTCTGGGTTTCAATACACGTTCAGCTTACAAGACGATTACTGGCTTTCGCTTGTACGTAGAGCTGTTACCCTATTTTACTGAGACAATAACAATACCGCAATTGTAATATTTGATGCCTGTTATTGGTCTGCAGACAGCTGCGTTGTGTCAGATGTACATCACCCAATCATACGTATTGCAAGAAACTGCAGGATTTTCAAGGGTATTGGCACAAAACCTTTTCACGATGTACCATATTTTAAATCCCGGTAGTTTTCGCGAAAAGATTTTTGTCCCACTTTGTTTCAGTATCTTACGTGCACACCTGCTGCTTAACTTCATGATTATTGGCAGAGCGTGTTTGTGCAGAGTTATTATTCATTTGACTGAGCCAATCAGTACACGGATAACTGCCCCACATCACATCTGTGATTCGCTGGTTTAACCTCAAGACGTTGTCTGTTACGGCATCCAATCACTGACCACAAAGCAGAGATGCAGGTGCGCACGTAAGGCACTGAAACAAAGTGCTGCAAAAATCTTTTCGCGAAAACTACCATCATCTCTACTTATTGGTAACCGATTGTTACAAGTGCTTCTATAGGATTGAGAAATCTAGCCTTCTCTTCTTACTATTATTAGGTTCACTGACCCATAGGCTAGCCTCTAGGTATAACCACAGAATAGTTAGGAATACAGAAGTGAAATAGCCGGAGGCCAGCGAACTCAGTCACACACGCCAGCAAAATGGCTTCCCTGACCAGCAACATGGCGGAGACGCCTACCGCCAGTCAGCGTGAGGCGACTGCTCTGCTAGACGACAGCCAGGCCAATAGGAAACCTATCGTAACATGTAGGAGCCAAACAGACACGGGGCTGGCATCAACAGTCTCGGGCAGCCAATAAGCGGCCAAGTTCGTCAACACCAAACGAGCCGCCACGTCATTTCGCGTCTGTATTACTATCTAGTCTGTGGTATAACTGTGTACTCAGCAGACAACAACGGCTCGCTGACACAGTGATGCCAACATGATCGGGCCTCAGTTAGTTGCTTCTTTGTTATTGGTTCTGTAACCTCAGATATCTCAGTGGCCAACTGCGAAAGTGACATGAATATAAGAGTTGTATGAAATGTAGCTTGTGACCCAAATAAAACGCGAATTGTTCAGGTCTATACTTGTTATAAACGCTTTATATTTTGAGGTGTGTTGTGTTGGCGTCGCCGTGGCTTGTTCGGCTGCGTGCTGCGGCCAGCGACGAGGAGGAACAAGAGAACCTCGTGACACACTTGCGGAGACCTCGGAAGGTCGCTGGGCTGGGCGGGGAGCGACTGACCGCAAACCATCCGTCGTGGGAGTATCAGCGAGATGGAGAAGTCCAGTCATGGAAGGGGGGGGGGGAGTGTGGTGGTTTGTGGTAACTGGAGTTCAGATCACCGCAAATTGCTTTGTACTGTTTCACGGGTAATTTCTGGGGCGTTGCAACATTTATCATCCAGGTCTTCCACAAGTAGATATCAAGGGCGTCGCCCAGCTATGAGGAGCAACGGAGCTATAACGGCGATCTTGAAGCGCGCATCAAACGCCGCGTCGCCACAACGAGCACTCTAAATCTGAATTAGTGAATATTCACTGATTCACCCTGATTGATGGAGCAGTTTCAACCATTTGTATCAGTGAAAATAGTCACTGTTTAATTAGTGAATATTCATTAATTTCCTTTAAGAGTGCCAACATCTTACAAGTGAATCAGTGAATATTCACAGTTTTTTCCAGTTGTTTTGAAAGAACAGTTTTCACTTATTGAATCAGTGAAACATTACTGGAAAATCTGTGGACATTCACTAATAAACTTGTGGAATCTTGACACTCTTTATCGGAATCAGTGAATAGTCACCGATGTCGTAGTGGTTTCTCACTGATTTAATTTGTTGAAACTGCTCTATCCATCGGGACGAATCAGTGAATATTCACTAATTCATATTTAGAGTGAGCCAAGTACTGAACTAGCGTGCAAGATACCCGCTGATCCGTTTTTACAATAGGACCATACAATGGTATAGTCAGCAAGTCTGTAGCGCAGTACAGTACTCGTTTACATCTGAGTTTCACATACGTCCGGTTACTACATTTTGATGTAAGGTAGTCTAAAAAGGTATTTGTTTTTAGGAATGTTTGAGGACTCCGAAACGTGTTTTAATGAGCATGGTTTCTTAACAGTAAGCTAGGACCTGAAAGTAGCCGTCTTTAGTAGAAGGCCGTGGCCTTAGATATGGTAACCCTGTCAGGAAGGGTCATTTTAACACTTCTTTTGTCTCGCTAACGGCAATGGCTTCCCCTGATTCGTCGGTATGTATGGTACAATAACGTCAGGTAGAGTCACTGCCTTTGGAGAAGTGTTAAAATGACCCTTCCTGACAGTGTTGCCAGATCTAAGGCCGCGGCCTTGTACTACAGACTGTAATGGAATCACAGATATTTATTTATTTATTTATTTCTATTGTTTATTTAATTATGATTATTTCTTGTATTTTAATTTAATTATTTTAGTTGATGAACATTTCTAATTTGATGACAGTTGATGTTAAAATTTAGTTTAAAGTAATATTTAAGTGTCATAATTTTTATGTTTTGATTCAATTCTCTATGTAATTG